>OZ018327.1:91526676-91828735 GCA_963969495.1 Ceratothoa steindachneri
TGGTCGTAGGAGCTCGTATCCTTACTTGACTCTGACCATGATTGGCAGGATTTACTGGGTCATCCTTTTGTCATTTATTTCTAATGCAGTCGCTTTTCTTCCCAACGAGCCTTGAATCCTTTATAAATGACGTTTTAACATCAATAATGACTCTAAATATATTTACAGGCTACTTCTCTCCCTACCTCTTCTTCCTCGACCCATCATTCGGGTCATTTTCTGTGGTACACACTCAAAACCACAGAACATCGTGTCGCAAAACAATGGGTGACGGGGATTTGTTCTGCAACGCAAAGCACTGTCACGATGTTCTGTCTTCTGTTGCCTGGGTAACAAGTTGCTCGCATATCTTCTGCGACCAGGACGGTCAGCGGCATCTGACGCAGGTAATGGCTTCACAATCACCCATCCACTCATTTGTACAAACTTGTTTCGTAACGTTTCGCGTGCTTCATCTCTTCCTTTGAATGGCGAAGGTGATTCACAGGATGTACCATCAAACTTAACTTCTATCACTTTATATTTGGTTTTAATTCTATCCTCTATTTTTCTCTTTTCCATCATGGGAAGGCTCATTGAAGCATAAAAAAATGTTAATAGGTGAAGTTTGCTATAACTGGCCATTGCAGGCCAAATGGTCCTGCCTGACAGATGTATTCAAGGTTTATAGAAATGCGTAAAGGGGGCATTTGCCATGTCATCATGGTGGGAACCACCGGGACCTTGTCGACGTACTAAGAACAGAACCTTGCTTGGATCCAATCTTTGAATAGGGAGTGGAGACGGGAGCTACCTGTTTGATATACATATATAACTAACTATCAGTTAACAAAAAAGGTGAAACAGGCTATCAAAAGGCAGTCACCAAACAATGTCCAACCTACACCCAGCCACAGACCCCAGGTTCTCAAAAACCGGCGCTTCATAAAATATATTCTCAAAATAATAGTGTAGGGGAATCGACCCTCTCCCTTCTCTCCCAGTTGAGACACCGGACGTTGACCGAAAAACATCCGTCGAGCCAGGCACCCTTGAATCAATCTAGTAACCACAGCCCCTCGCCACTCGTCCTTATGAAAAGCAAAACGGTTTAAACTGCAAGATCTCCCCTACGAGTGTATATTCAATTTCACCTCAAGTACGAAATTGAAGACGCTTTTCTCTCAAGCTCGAAGGGCCAGCTGGAACAGATGTAAGACTTGCTGATAAAAACCGTTGGAGTAAGAACCCTCCTGCAGCCCGTCCACAAGCCCCCCCCCTTCCTACCCCTACCCCAGTGAGGTGATGAGGTATAAATACCAAACACTTAGAAAAAACGGGGTAGAATCCGTGAGTCAACCAGGCTACAAAGTCCTCTGCAAGAGAGTCCGGGCTACCAAGGAGACTAAGAAGTAGCTCATCCTCGAGCTAGTCCCTGGTTATCAAACTGAACTTTAAGTTAACTTGTGCAAGTTCAACTTATTCTCATCAGAGACCCCCTTCTACTATCCTGGCCTTTGAAGAAGACCCCCCCCCTCCCCGAGTACAGTCCTCGCCCTTAAAGAAGCATCCCTCGAGTACACTCCTCGCCCTTGACCAATTCCGAAACGAAGAAGAAGAAGCTCCTCCTTGAGCCCGTTCCCCGGTGGTCACACCGAGCATCATATTGAGGTCAAGGCCGTTTTAGCCCGGCCTGGACCTAGGAAAGTACCATCGATGAAACCCAGCCAAATGGGGTAACGATAGAGGAAATAGTAACTAGGGAAGAGGTACATGCTGGTGTACCTAAGAAAGTACCTACAAATAGAACCCAACCAAATGGGGTGACAATGAAGGAAGATAGAAGTGTCAAGGTGGTACACCCATGTAAACCGATTCAGAGGTTAAACAAGGATAATGAGTATCCCCTACTCCCAGTAATCTTCCCCCAGAACGAAGCATCCACGGAGTTGCCACTAAAACTCCAAGTCGTAGTGAGCCTCACGCCCATTAATGATCCGGTAAGGAAGATTGTTTCCGAACCAATTAGATCGAAAGCAGACTCGATCTCCCAAGGTACCTTGTTAAAGGAGGACTATGGGACTCCCGCTCCCATCAATTATGCCCCACTGCAACAGGCCGCTCTAGCCATGAGGCTTAGTTTAAAAGTATTCAAGTACCACAGGAAGGGTAATTCGAGCAGGTTGGAATACCATTACCATTGTGTGACATACATGGATAAACTCAATAACCCGAACGGCCGACGCAGGCGCGGTAAAGTTATGGTCATAGAGCACCACTTTAATATTAGCTACATCAAAGGGGCGATAAAGTACAGCCGCTCTATAAGTTGAGTCAAAAACCATTGAGAGTTATTTCAGCACCTAGTAATGGTGAAACCATGTTTTAATTTTTTTTTGTGTCAGGAGTTATCGTTAGGATTTAAGGCTTAAATGTTTAGAAATGTAAGGAAGTAGCTAGTTTTATTTTTGTTTTTGTTGCGTGTAATCGATGAATTAGGTTTTTGTTTTGTTTAAAAGTTAAATTGTGTTGCGAGTATGTTAAATTGTGTTTTCTAACATACCACCCAGTAGGCCCGCGAGGTTTATTTAGACCCCACGCCTGTGTACGCGCGCGTGTGTGCGCTCAAGTTTAAAGGAACTTAAAGTAAGAAAAGGCTCAAAGACATACAACTTTGCTGTACTCGATTAGGTTAAGTTAGTTGTTTTGAGTTCCCTGGAGTTTTCTCTTCCCCCAAGTACACTCCTCGCTCTTGATCAATTCCAAAACAAAGAAGCAGAAGCTCCTCCTCGAGTCCGTTCCCCGGTGGTAACACCGAACTTTAAGACTTGGTTTAAGAACCAAGTTCAACTTACTCTCGTCAGAGAGACCCCGCCTATCCTGGTGCATCCTAAAGCACCGTGATAGTTCTCGCACTTGAAGAATACCATCCCCTCCGAATACCATGTGGACCCCCATCTGCCCCACTCGCCAAAGTCCCTTGTGACTGTCAAGTTATCTCGTCCGCCGCCAACCATCTAGTCGAGGCACGCGTCAAAGTACCCACCGGATTCCTGAGGTGTCTGGGCTCATTGAGTTTAAGGTCAGACTCAAACCCACCGTCAGAGCAACCAAGGTATTTAAATTCCAGTAGAGACAATTAGCTTATTTCTTTTATATTGAAGTAAGTAGCGAGGTAACCATCATTATAATGTAAAGTTATAAAGCCTTCCTTAAGAATGATTGAAGGCCGTATTGTGCCTTTAAATTTGTAATATTCCTGTGGTTTAGGTTTATTTTTGTTTTTGTGTTTTAATTAAAGTTTTAATTTGTTTTAACAATTTTTTATTCTTCCTCGAATCGCTACAATGGCACAGGGAACCTTTAATGTTTAAAGAAGTCAAAACCTTAGATAATAATAATAAAATCATATATAGCACTCTTAGAGAGGTATAAAGTTAATCAAGGAGTAGTACGTAAACAACCCATACGTACGAACATCCTTCCATCACTCGGTCCTTCCTATACGAACGACATATACGTTTAGTGTCAAGGTGTGGGGTCCTTCCTATACCACGACAAATAGATTTGTTTGGCTCATCCAAATGTCAATAGGTCAAAGTATTCCGTAAGTGTTCAAGACAAATGCAAATATTTTTTAATCTACTTACAATTTTAATCCAGTGGTAATTAAGGAAGGGAGAACTGACAATAGAAGAAAATATTGGATGAATGGAAAGCGAATAAACAGTGAAAACTAGTTACAAATGCCTAAGACTTCCGAAGGAAAAACACATCCAAAGTCATAACATAACATAACAAAACAAAAAAACATAACTTAACATAAAAATTCAACAGATGACAAAATTTTCAAGGGCCTATTAAAGGTTATACGAGTAAACACGTACCCCCAAAACTGCCCCCTAAAAAAACTAATCATGCAACTACAATACACATTGTCAATAATATATACAATTTATAAAAAACCTACATACTTTTCTCTCTCCAAAATCTGCATACATAAGTGCATTCATAACATCACGTCCATTCTACAACAATATCGGTATTAAAATATGTAATTTGCTCCTAAACTACTCAACAACCATAACCTACCTTCTCTATATACCCATCTAACCTGCACTTGAAAACATTTAAATTTGAATGGCTTATTATCTCCCGTGGTAAACTTTTATAGTAATCTACCACTCTGTTAGTAAAAAAATATTGTATCACAATCAACTTGCACCTCTGTTTTTTATTTTTGAGTGGTGGCCGGCCCATAGTCCTATTGTAGCGTAGGGGAAGTACAGGCGAGCGGCTTAAAAAGCTTTGCTTGAATGAGTCTTGTTTTGAGACTCAGTATGGCGTAGTATATGCCGCTCGCTAAAAAGTGGTCCAGCGACGCGGGATGCTGTTCGCAACTCGCCGACGCTACTTTCATTCTTTATTTTTTATTTGCCCCCTTCCATACTCTCCTATATCTACAATGGTGCTCAGAGCCAGCGGGGGCGGGGGGAGGGCGTAGCCCTCGGATAACATTCCAAACAGGGTTCTCTTTATTTCTCAAAATATACTCTGCTTCTAGAAGGGGGTTGTGCAGCGTACGAGAAGTGCAAGCGAGTGGCTTAAAAAGTTTTGCTTGAATGAGTCTTGTTCTGAGACTCAGTATGGCGTAGTATATGCCGCTCGCTAAAAGTGGTCCAGCAACGCAGGAAGCTGCTCGCAACTCGCCTAAGCTACTTTCATTCTTTCTTTTTTCTTTGTCCCTTTCCTACTCCCCTCTATCTAAACTAATACTACCTTCCAACTCAAATAACTTGCCAAAACCCAACTTATTCCTCCCAGAACAGATTTTAAAAAGCTCAATCATATCTCCATTCACACACCTTCTTTCAAATGAGAACATATTTAGCACCCTCATTCTATCTTATATTCAAGGTACTTCAGAAAACTATCTTTGTTACACCTTTTTTGCACTGACTTAAGCAGGTTAATATCATGTCTAAAGCGAGGGGATCATGTTTGTATACAGTACTCTAAATTTGGCCTATGAGTTATATAGTTTAAAGATAAGTTCCTTACTTTTGTAACTAACATTCCTCATAACGAAGTTAAACACTCTATTAAATTGCTTAGAAAACCTCAGAGACCTATCTACTACTACTCCTAAGTCCTTCTCATCCTCTACTACATTCAACCAATGCCCATCGATTTCATAGATAAATTCTGTATTATCCCTCCCATGTTAATAACTTTACATTGATGCGCCCAACCTAATACTTATTTAAGTCATTCAGCACTCTAAAGTTAGTCTCAATTTCATATACTACAGGTACCAATTTTGTGCCATGAGAAAAAATGGACCTTTTTCTATTTACACATTCCTCGAGATCATTTATATAGACTAGAGAAAATAATGGCCCTAGAACCTATCCCTGAGGTATTCCACTGATAACATTTCTCCACTGTGACCTCACCTCTTTTAGTACCACCGTCCGCTTCCTGTCTTTCAGCTATCCAATTCAAAACTTTAACACATATCTCATGCATTTTTAATTTTTACACTAGTCTCTTATGTGAAACCTTATCAAAAGCTTTGCTAAAATCTAAGTAAATGACATCAACATTTTCTCCCTTATCTAATTGCTTGGTTACATAATCAAGAATTTTACAATCATAGATGTTAAGCTTACTGGTCTAAATTTATATAGGTCCTCTTTACTTCTCTTCTTAAAAGTTGGTACTATATTTGCTATTTTCCCATCATTAAATATTTCGCCAAACTCCAGTGATTTAATATATATTTTCTCTAGAGCTCCTGCAATATTTCTAAAGCTTCTTTAAGTAACCTAGAATGAATTTCATCTAGGGCAGATACCTTACTAGTAGTCAACTCAATTCTAAGCCTATTAATGATTTCCCTATTTACATCAATGGTATTCCACACCTCATCTCCTGACCTAAATAGAATTATCATCAATTAATTTATCTGGATACACCTCTGTAAATACGAAAGCAAAATGATCATTAAGAACCTCTACTATTTCCTCATCAGATTCTTTCACACCCTTTCATATTTAATCGGGTCTATTTTATCTCTGCTAGATTTGTTATTGATTTTATAATACCCAAAGAATTTTCTTAGATCTTTATTATTATTTAGAGCTATATTAATATCTGGTGCCTTTATGCTTTTCCTAATTATCTTATTTAGCTTATTCCTAGTCAACCTATGTAGATAGAGGAGAGTAGGAGAAGGGGTAAAAAAAAAATAATAGCGTAGGCGAGTTGCGAGCAGCTTCTCGCGTCGCTGGACCACTGTTACCCAGCAGCGAATCCACTCGGCATCCTGAGTCTCAAAAGAAAACTCATTCAAGTGAAACATTTAAGCCGATCGCATGGACTTCTCGTACGCTACAATTTATAATGATTAATATTTTAAGCATTACCTTACCCTGCAATCTTTGGTATGTCCTTTTCTTCTCAGGATTCCACCATATGGCTTCCTACAATTTGTTCGTAATGACATTCTTTGGGATACACTATTCTTGGGCAACCTTTCATATAGTCTTAAAACTATTCCACATCTTCTAAGTATTGTAACCACTGGATTCTACATCCAGTTAACTCGATTCAGCAAGTTCTAAGTTTTTCATAATCACCTCTCTAAAAATTTCGAGTTTTAGTAGTGTTTGTTGATGTTCCCATAATATTTCGTCCATTTCCCAATATGTTTCACCTAACTGTCTCATTAGCTGTCGTTTTATCGCTTGTTCCTGAGGGCGAGCATAGCGAGCGGGGACTAGGGGGAGGGGCACTATAACAACCCCTACTACGGCTCGAAATTGGCTTCCAGTAACCAAACACAATAAAACATTAGGTAAAGCTGAAGTAATAAAACGACAGTTAATCAGACAGTTAGGTGAAACATATTGGGAAATGGACGAAATATTATGGGAACGCGATCGGTGTATAAATCTTCAGGTTTACCTTCTACCTCTTCCTATTTTCAAGTTAAACCTAACTATCTGATGATATTTCCCTATGTTTCCTCGACAGTCAATTCCTGAACCAAATTATCATCACTTTGAAAGTACTAGATCTACTATATTGGTACCCCCTGTTGGCGAATTAACAAATTGACTCAGAAAATTATACTAAAAACATTCTATAATCTTACAGCTTGTTCTATTCCCTTTCTATCTTATTTTCCTAATTCTCAAAACTAAATTAAAGTCGCCTTGAATATATGTATCTGTTTCATATCCTTTACTTCTTTTCCTTATCATTAGCTGATCTACATCATCAATCTGTCCTGTTGATTTGTAAAAGGCTACCAAGTTTAGTATCCTATTTTTACTGACCCAAATATCTTCTATCTGTAGTAACTCGACTTCTTTCAGATTTATCGAGTTATTTAGATATGAAGCGATGCTCTTTCTTATATGATGCCACCACCAGTCTTACCTATCCTTTGACTAATGTAAATATTATAACCCTGTAGATCAAATTCACTCACATTGTCATTAAATTTAATTTCACTAATCAATAATTCTGTTACACATGCTTATATATTGATCCATAACGTAATTTAATAACTCATCTTCCTTATTTCTAAGACTAAGAGCATTAGTATAAAGACAACTGAGCCCTCCTATACGCGAAACACCCATTTTAGCATGAATATCTTTTCACTTGTATCACTTCCACATCTTTCCCCTTTTCCTACCATACCCTATCCACCTTGAGTACAATTCGATACTCTTAAATTTCCCTGACCACTATCAGTACTTCCACAACACATCTACCTCATCCCTACTTAAATGCCGTCCATCCATCGCGTACATTTATTTCTAACCATAAAACATATCCCACATATTTCACACACACTCCTTGCATATTCATTCAGCCCAATTGCACGAGACCTATTCCAACCAACATCCATTCTCAGAAACGCGCCTGTCACAACACCTTCCATTCGACTTTCTTTCACCTTATCAATCAACCTCTTATATATCTCATCTACCTCACATACATCCACTCTCTTAAAATCATTCACTCCTACATGTGTAATCATAACTGCATCACTTGGACATCCAGACACCAACCCCTCATACCTGTCACTCAGATCACTTACTCCGGCGCGTGGCAAGCTAACCCTCAATCCATTCCATCTACTCGCACTCAACTTCTGATCTAAATTTCTAACACGAGAATCACCCATCACAGACTTCTATTTCTAATTCCCCCAGACCTAACTCAATCTACCATCCTAATTCCATTTAAATTAAGAGTCACTCCACTTCCATCTACATCATCATTTCCAATCATTTCACTTCTAGTTGCTTTCTCTCTTAGGACACTGAATGTATTAGCTAAGCTAAGAGGTTCTGTGTCCATTTGTCTCTTACACACCCTACAATAGGCCTACCCGTCGTAACTACTTTCCTCTGACTATCTCTCCCCTTTACCCTACTTCTAGCTGATACAAGTGGGCTAACCCCTCATGTTCTAGAACTATTCCTAACTACATCTGACACATATACCTGACCTACCTCTCTATCTACCTTCATCCCAGACCTAGTCCTAGCACTAACTTCCCTCCTGACATCAGAAAATAGCTTCCTCCAGCTTACATATCCTCTCTAAATCCTGAGCTCTCATCCTCTCTAAATCCACAATGAACTCACGTAATTCACATACAACAAATATATTCCCATCTGCTATCACACTTTGAAACTACCTGGCCACCTTCCGTTTGCTCAGACAGCAACTCCATGAACTCAGCAACAACAACAAACAAAAACCGACCTTAAATTCAATTAAAATGAACGAGAAAGCTTTTCACAAGGAGGATTAAATTCGGCTGTTCTCATAACCTAAAAAAAAAAGTAACACTGATTCGACTGGTTAAACCCCTATTTAATATAACTTTTGCGGGTATTTTGTTTGATACCCTCAGTTAACTATGTTGAAAGTCTTATAACTTTTATTTTATTGAAAATTACTATTTTAAATATGTAAAATATAAAGAATATCTGGATTAATAAGAGAGCTCACTGAAACACGCCCACCTTTTCGGGTCGACGAGCCGTACAGGGTTGCCACAAGCAAATTTTAAAAAGAACCCAAATTTGGAGTTAAAAGGTACTAAAAAGAACCAAATCTAAATTTTATGAGGGATAATACCAGAATTCTCAAGAATTTGTCCTTAAATAGTGCAATGGAACCATTTATGTTTTAGATAACGAGACTCTCATCATACCTAACAATAATTTAATTAAATGAATACATGATAAAATTGGCTTGCTTTAGTTCTTTTTGTAGTAATTTGGTACTTTTGCTCTTTTAGACACTCTAAAAGAACCAAATCTGGTACTTTAGTACCAGTTGTGGCAACCCTGGGACCGTATATGAAAGGAATGCTTCCAAATTTTTTAAACAAGTTAATAAACTTCATGGGAAAGTAAAAAATAGATAAAAACAGTTAAAAAGTTTTAATATTATTAAGTTGCATTAAAATTGCCGGTACGTAATAAAATGTGTTCAAACTAGTTGAAACCCGTTTTTCTCAGGTTTCTTGCGTGTGTCCAGCTTGTGGCGCTCCTCTCTCGGCAAGCGGCAATATCAAAAGAGTGGACCTTGATCCCGCAGATCAAGTTAAAAGCGTAAGATGGAGAAACCTATTTGTGTTGTGGTTCTAGCCACACAAAATCTGTCGCCCAATTTATACGAATGGTTCACCACAAAATTGTTCTTAATAAATCACGGAAAAATATTATGTGAATATAATCCAATTATTATTATCAAATTAATGAATTTTCACACAAAGAATAAATCTATTACTGTTATTGTGAATACATTTAGGCAATTGGGTCAGGGATGAGTCATGGAGAGATGCTCGTTAGCGTCCTACTGGAGGAATTTCAACACCTGTATTTTTAGGTCGAACGTGAAACTTTATTCCAATTTGTGCGATAAGGAGCATTGATAATAAGGGTTGATTGATAGCATTGGTTTCCTCTGCATACTATTCTTCGTGATAGGTACTATTTATTAACGATATGCATATCTGCTACTACATGCACGAAGTCACCGCTAAAGTTGAGTAAATTGCGCTCATCTTCATATCCTTATTGGGACCATTCTTACAACTTTCCTCAGACGAAAGAGATCGGATTTTGTACCTCTGAATCTGTGGTTATAGCTTACGAACACTTGGAAGTTATAGGGTTCATCCAAATCTAATGGTTAGCAAGGGAAGGTGGGCAATAAAAAGTGGTGCTAAGTGTGGGTGATATATACGAAAAGTTCTAATACAGGGTCACCCCTCCAAAACGGGCCCCAACTTACGATAGACCTCATTTCTTAATTTTATGCAAGGATTGAATGAAACTTTGGTGATAACTAGTTTATTGTATTTAAAAAAATAATATCAAAACATGAGAGTCTTTGGACTTTTCTTCTTTATTCTAGAGCACGTGTTCGAGATGACCTCCATTTAGCTCTGTGCATTTCTTGAGGCGCAGCACAAAGTTGTCCATGACATCCTTACAAACCGACCGACTAATGGATTTGATCTCCTCACTGATGGCCTCCTCGAGTTCCGTGATGGTTCTGGGTCTCCCTGAGTACACTCTGTCTTTAAGGTAGCTCCAGAGAAAGATATCTGGGGAGCTAAGGTCTGGGCTGTGAGGTGTCCGCTCAAAATCAGTCCTAAGACTGATCACACGGCCACCAAAGTTCTCTTTCAGCCAATCTCGGGACAGGTTTGAGATGTAAGAGCTTGCTCCATCTTTCTAGAATCAGAACTTCCCCATAAGCGACGGGAACAGAGTCTTACAGCTCCCTCTTGAAGGTTTTGAGAACCTCAACATACCGCTCCTTGGTGACTGTCACTGTCGCGCCAGATTCCCCGAAGAAAAATGGTCCGATGATGCCTCTGCTCAGATTGCAGTCCATACCGTGCACTTAAGGGAGTGTAAGGGCTTGATGGATACCTCATTTGGCCTGGATGTCCCCCAGAAGACATTTGTCTTCGAGTTTACCTTTCATTCAAGGTGGAAGTGAGCTTCATCTGAGGTGCAAAGGAGGTTAAGGAAAGTTAGGGTCGCCTGAATCTTCTCCAGTATCTTGACTGCCATAGCCTTTCTCTTCCCCTTATATGAGGCTGTAAGGGTCTGCTACCTCTGTATTTTGTATGGATAGGCCTTTATATCCATTAATAGCACTCTCCTGCAAGTCTTCCGGGATATACCGAGGGACTGACTTCGCTTCCGCACATAGCGTTTTGGACTCTGCTGAATTGACTCTCTCACGCTTTCGACCAGCTCAGCTGTACGCTTCCTGGGGCGTCCTGAATGGCTTGGACGGTTTTCACTGGCTGCATTGAGGTTTTGCATCGTCCCATAGTTCTCGAATTGGTGAACTCAGTCCTGAATTCTGCTTTTGGAGGGGGCTTTTTGACATTTGAACTGATACACGAAAGTATCCTGCACTTTCTTGAACAAACCTGTCTTGTAGTAATGTTTGACGTAGTATATTCTTTGCTGGAACTCCCATTGAGTTCTAGTGGTGTTCACAGGCGTTGCTTCTGTCATGTCTTGCAAAGTAAGGGTGATTAATGAATGAATGAAGGATATATCACAAAAAGTGTGTGCAGGCCCGTTTGTTCGGGGTCACCCTGTACATTGATGAGTTGTATTATAGGAGTACTCTTCATTTTGAGATGTGGTGAATTGTACTATAGGAGTTGTACTATACTCTCCTATTAATAATAAGTTGTGCCGCACTAATAGTGTTCAACTTGTTCCCCAACTTAATCATTCAACCCAACTATCAAATAATCAGTTATTCAATAAGCCTCTGAGTGGGCTTTGTAGTAAAATACAAAAAGTAAATATATACTAAAAGGCTTATTATAGAAGTCCTCACTAATGGCTCTTGATCTCTCATCGAAATTATTTCAGGAATCTTCAGTACACACTTAAATACAAGAAATAAATAGAACATAGTTAATTACTGAAGTACTTCTATTTGTAAATTTAAAGAATGAAATGAATTTTAAACAACGAAAGCACATAATTTATACTTTGGGGACTTTCATTTATCTGTTTTTATAGCTGCAATTATCCTTGGTACAGATTTAATAGATTTATTTAGTTATGAGATACAGATTGAGATATTTCCGACTATGGTTAGCGAGAGTAATTGCGCAATTCTGACTATCTCCTTTGTTTTTCTTTTCCCGTAAAGTCTTGGGTTCATTTAAGGGAATGAATCGACTGAGGAGGACATTGGATGCCGTTTTGGTCCACCCATTCTTTTGTCCTTTCTTCAGTGTGATTGGGCGCCTCATCTTCCATGAATAGACACCTTTCTGTTTCAAGCTGACCATTTGAAAACAATGTATTTTTCCTGAGTTGATATTGCTAACACACTCAACTAACACTGACTTTGCATCATTACAAATTGCTCCCCACACCAAAACAAAAAAGCTACCATTTTTCATAGTTGGTTGTAACCTGTTTGTCAAACTCTTGAGAGTGTAATCTCCAGCCCCATGCCTGTACATTATCTGAAAATTGGTAAAAACCTAATTAGTTAGAAAAAAATATCCACTCCCCAAATTACAAAGGCTTGTTTCTCATTTTTTCAGCCCAATTTTCTTCTTAGTATTAGTTATAGCTAAATGGTGGAGATGTTAGATGCCTTGGGAGAATCTGCAATAAAGGATATTACAGTTTTGGTTAGTCAGATTTATAATGCGGGTGAAATGCCTGAACAGATGTGCAATTAAATTTTTATACCGTTACCAAAGATAAACGGAACACTGGGATATTTTAAGCACTGCACGATAAGTATAATGAACCAAATAACAAAGATAATTTTAAGGATTATAATAAACATAACAAAGAGTAAAGTGAAAGAACAGGTATCCTGGAAGCAATATGGCTTCTTGGAAGGCAAATAAACAACTAATCCGATGTTTGTGATGAGAAAATTTTTGGAAAGAATGAGCGAAAAACAAAGAAATGTGTTCGTTTGTTTTATTGAATATGAATAGGCTTTTGATAAAGTAAGGCATGAGGAACTGATGATGATCCTGGAAGGGCTGGAAATCGATAGGAAAGAAATGAGAGTAATAAAAAATTTATATTGGGATCAGAAAGGTGCAGTTAGAATGCAGGAAGAGAAAACAGAGTATCAGACCATAAGGAGAGGAATACGTCAGGGATGTGTTATGTTTCCTGATCTGTTTAACCTATATGGAGAGATGATATTAAGGGGAGTTGCAAGGGCTTGAAGGAGTCAAGATAGGAGCTTATAATACCAACCATATTAGGTACGCAGATGAAACTGTGTTGGTGGCGGAGTCCGCAGAGAAGTTGCAACATTTGTTGGATGTGACGGTGAGGACAAGCGAGGAGAAAAGGTTGAAGGCCAATATGGACAAAACCAAAGTGTTGGCGGCATCAAAGACGAATACACCCAAAGTAAGAATAAAGGCAAGAGGAAGAAGAATAGAGCAGGTGGAAAAGTTTTCGTTTCTAGAGAGTTTGGTAACAGAAGCCTGCAGATGTGAAAAGGAAATTAGAACGAGAATTGGCATTGCAAAGAGGGCATTTACAAGAATGAAGGCATATCTGACAAATAGAAAGTTATCCACGGGAATAAGAAAGCAGGCAGCAAAATATTCTGTGTGATCAACATTGTTGTATGGATGTGAGACTTGGACGGTGAGCAGGAAGATGCAAGAAAAGTTGGAAGCAGCTGAAATGTGCTTATGGAGGAGAATTCTAAAGATACCATGGACAGCAAGACGAACTAATGTGGACGTGCTAAGGCAGATGGGAGTGAAGAGGGAAATGATGATAACAATAAGAAGACGCCAAATGAGATTTCTCGGACATGTGCTGAGGAGGAATGAGATGGAGGCCGTGGTGTTGACTGGAATGGTGGAGGGAGGAAGATCAAAAGGACGACAGAGAGAAATTAATGGACGGTGTGGTGAGAGTCACAGGGGAACATTCTAAGCCTGCAGAGTTGTTGCAACTAACAAGAGACAGAGTCAGGTGGCGCTCTATGGTTGCCGAATTCCAGGTTGATGTGAGACGTCAGTAAGGTAGGTATAGCTAAATGAGGCTTCTCCCTGGGTGTACCTCCATAATATCCAATAGAGTGCATGCAATATACTGTTGTTTTGGATTAGATTTTAAATATTTATGTCAATTAAGAAGCTTTAAACTAAGGGCTGTTCTCACTGGAACTTCGAATGGCACGAAAACATCTTTCCGAAGGCCCAGGAAACATAATTCTGTTAACAGAAGAAAGAAGTACTCCAAGATTCCCAGCAATTTATCTTTGGAATAGTTTGTAGTTCCACATTGCAAGGTGAAATAGGATTAACAATGAAGCCTCATATATGAGTGTCATATAAATCCTATGAAGGCTTGAAATGGGGACGCATCTGATTATGTACATGAAAGTAATCTAAAAATATATAACATTTTGTCATATGAATAATAATATAACATTTTCTCATGTAAATAATAATATACATTTGATCATGTAAATAATAATATATACTGTTCGTGTAAAGGCTAGGCAAAAATGAACCCCAGAATCTTTCACACTCATACGCGCTCAAAAACATACACACTCAGACGCATATGCACATATACGCGCACACACCACAGCTGTACAAACAAATGCCCAAATAGGTGCATTCACTGACATCGGGGCTGAAAACAGGAAATATGCGGACCTCTATTTATTATAAAAGCTGCGAAACACGAAATCTTATCCTCGAAATTTGAGATAAATGTTTTCTCTATCCCCTTCCACACACATAAACATTTAGTCGAGTAAGCTCCTCTAAAATTGTATCATTGGCTAACAATGGGCTACACCCAGTGTTTTCGATAATTTTATACAGTCACCCTCAGATTGCCCCACAACCCTTCCTTTTTGCAAAGCTTAATTTCTTTAGAATTTCACTTTCAGGGATTGTTTAATAATTACAATACTAAACTCTGAAAAGATAGACACAAAGACTTGCCATAATAATTGGCGAAAAATAGGAATATAACTTTTTATCAGCAAAGTGTAGGAGTCTATTCACTTATTGCATGTCTGTGTGGATGAGTGTATACCAGTTAGTCTAGAAGCGAGCAAAATTATATTCTATTTTCTGTTTGCTAGGTTCTTAATTGCGTGTCAACTCATATCATTAGCTAATTTAGGTGATGTCTTATAAAGCTGTCAATCTACTTTACCCCTCTTCTCTTCAAGCTTGCAAGAGATATATTGCTCTTTCTTCTTTAGTTCTTTACTTATATAATAGAAACATTTAAGTTTTGTGTCATTATTTGGACTAAATATAACTAGAACATACGAGTACCAGGAGAGCAAAAATCCAAAGTAATAGACGAATTGGGGGTTACTCTAAGTGGATTTCATTTGTAATATTCCTAGGAATCTCGAGACAATGACAACAGGATGATATGTAGTCCCATTTAAGAAGGAACAATATCAATTCAATTATGACAAGGGCAACCGTTAGCTTCTGAATATCTGTTGAGAAGAACCCTAGTTGAAAAGATTCACATGCGACAGGGAAATCCAAATTAGCGCCATAACACTCGTAAATTATCTTCACTAGCGTGTTTTTTATGGGTATAAAGGTATAAGGAAGCCTCTAAAATTAACTTCGACAAATATAAAGAAGGATGACACAGCGAGCAACTACTTTGATCTCAATTAAAGCAAATCTTTAGGCCACTCGGCTACGCGAGAGAACTAAAATTCATACGAATAGACAAACTTTTATGGCATACTTCGCTAGGTTGATAGGGACTATGAAAGAGATGTACATTGTATTCGCCACGCGTTTAACTCTATTTCTCGTTTGCCCTACAAATTCCTATATATATATATATATATATATATATATATATATATATACTGGAAAAGTAATCATATTTAAAATTAAAAGAGTAAAAATATAAAAGCTAAAAATTATGAACAAACATGCATTATTAAAATGATAGATATTAAGAGCGTAGCAAAAATAAAGGACCTATAAAAGTAAAAATCACAGGCTCTATTAGACAAAAGTTTAAAAAAAAACTCATCAGATTTAAATGAGCAATATTAAAAATAGTCAAGTTAAGACAATGTAGAGAATGAAACGAATTAAGAACTAAAATCAGGGATTTAAAAGATAAGAGTATTAAACGAAATTTTAAAAAAATTATCTATCACATGAAAACACTAATGTAGCACAACAAACAAACAAAAATCTAAATTATTAAAATATAGTGTAGATTACCAGTGAAGTTCAGGTGAAATCAAGAAGTGAAGAAAATATAACTGGATAGCATTGAAGAAAAGTTTTTGATTGGTTGGTTGGTGAATGAGGAGGGGAACAGCGGTGTTATCAAGAATAAATGCAGGAGATTTGGTCTTTATAAACAGGGAGGGATTCAAAAATTCTTAAACTATGTTCATTATTATTGCAGCCAATTATTTTAAAATTCTCAATAGAACATTCTGTCTTACATTTTATTACGTGATTTCTAACAATAGAAGTCTCCTTCCTAGATAAATTTCCTCCTGTACGATGGCTAAGTTCCATATGAGAACAAACCCTCTCTTTCAATGAATGAAACGTACTCCCAATATAGGTTTCCTGCAGACAACAAGGACAAATAAATGAATAAACAATAAGGCTGCTTATATCAAGAGGAATTTTGTCTTTCGATGAAAAGAAATTGTTAATTGTTGATGGTATTTTTTATGCTTCAGTGCTTGTTGTTTCTGGTGTTTCCCAGGGCAGTGTCCTTGGACCTTGGTGTTTTGTTATTTTTACTTCCGATATAGGCACTCATCTTAAAAGTAACCTTGTATATTATGCCGATGATACTACATTTTACTGCTCTGTTAACTCTCCTAGTAACAGAAGTGAAGTTGCTGCGTCCTTGAACCGGGCTTTAGCTAGGATCACTTATTAGTGTCAACTTTGGGACATGAAACTTAATGCTAGCAAAACGTATTCTATTACTATCAGCAGATCCCGTATATTGGATCCACCTCATCCCTGTTTGCATATTTCTGGTGAACAGGTCAAGGAAGTTTCTAGTTTGCGTTCGTTGGGGGTATTTCTTGACTCTAAGCTGACTTTTGAGAAGCACATCCGTTTCTTATCTTTCTCAATTACCCAGAAGACGTAATTACTTCGAAAATGCTTGAAAACATTTGTTCGTGACTCCACAGTAATAAAATCTTTTTATGCTTTCATCTTGCCTCATTTTGAGTACTGTGCTTCTGTTTGGATGTCTGCGGCCAACTCCCATTTGACATTGCTGGATAGAGCTTTGAATTCTATTAAGTTCATCTCTCCTGAGCTTTCCCCTGATTTGTACTATCGGCGCCAAGTTGGTGCACTTAGTGTTTTATTTAGTCTTTAATAACAATCGGCATCCGTTTCATAGTGTCTTGCCTGGACCTTTCAATCCTGTCCGTGTGACAAGGTATACTCTTAGTCTTAATAGTTTGCTAAGAATCCCATGAATGCTTGCACTGTGCAATTTTCTCAGTGTTTTGTTTCTTCATTGGTCAAAATTTGGAATCAATTACCCAATGATATTGTCTCTTCTCCTAATATCTTTACATTTAAGTCTCGATTCAATGTTTATTTATTACAGTAACTCCTCTTTCATTATTTGGGCTTATTAGGGGCCTGTTTCCTTTTGTTAATGCTGCCTTTCTCCAGTACCCTTGGTATTTTGTGCGAATTATTTTTGTTGTATCTGCACCCTGGAGGAAGGCTTTGGTAGCTTGATAATAATAATAATAATAATAATAATAATAATGATAGCTAGAAACACTTAAGGCATCCTTCCAAAAAGATTTTTCTCATGAACATTAGTGAATAAAGAAGTTATATCAAAACTGACCAGAATAAAATTACTTTGATAGGGATGCGAATTCAATCGGCTCATGAGGTGGGAATTATTAATGAAGTGCGAATTATTTGGATAATTGATACGAGACACAATCTACCCTACTAATGATCGGATTAGTCCTTTTATTGGGTTTATATGTTTTGGATAGGCCATAATAATCGGGGAGATGCTCATTAGAAGATTTAAATTCATTAATAAGGTCAATATATCTTTTTAAAAGGGCGCGAACGCGAGAGTGGCATAATTCTTTATTTACCTGTTCATTAGGGTTCCTTCTCAAGGTATCATATACTGTTATCACTTGACAAATTATTTACTTTTTAATACATTGTTTTATCCCAAATAATAATAATAATAGATAAATCTGACTTAGAGATATGGTTTTTTTAACATCTCACTAGCACAAGAAAGCATGCGGGGTAGTTGTTAATGGTAGGGGGACGTAAAGAACTATAAACACAACGTGGAATGTTACTAGATTTTTCTAGGTGTGAAACTGAATTCGCAATCGTAACACCATCGGCGCATAAAGGCAGTAAGAACATAGACGATACCCAAGGTAAATACTAGACATAACTATGACGTTTATAGAACTAGTTTTTTTGTCCATTCAATCGAATCAATCAATCAATCAATAATTTCCTGTGGCACCCACGGGGATGCATAGGGCCTCAATGAACTCACGCCACCACGCTGTCTTGAGCTAATGCGGGAAGATCTTCCCAACAATCATCTCCTGCTTCCCGCCTCATAGTCCTTATCTATTCACTATTATCAATAAGGATTTTAAATTATGATCAAACCTATGTTGTTCTTTTATCATCTTCCGTCAGTCCACCAAGAAAAAATGAAAGAAATGGAAACCCGATGCCAAGTTCTTTTCAACTCTTACTCGCTGAAGATGGTCTCTATCGAAGACCAAAATGTCGGGGAAATATATGGATAATTTTGTCACTAAAATTCCGAAATTTAGACTAAGAGGAAAAATATATAGTATTCAAATATTATTGGATCCCTAATGTTTGTAGTATGCATTAGGGTCATGGCTTTCTTTATAACCTCATATCCCTGTGTCATAATTTGATGAGCTTTAATTAAAGATTATATAAAATCTTACTTTCAAGGTGATTTGATAAAAAAACCTCACGCACAAAATGGTTTTTAAAATTTTATTTGTCAGCTTTTTTATCCAGTTTTTGAAGTCACTGGCACCATATACAAGATTAAACACAAGCTTATGAGTCACATATATATAACATTATATAGGGTCATCAAACACACAAGCAAGTAAATTAGTTCCAATAATGTCATTGGACAGGATGAATCTCAGTGATAGGTTGTCCTTGTTGCGGCAGGACCCGTGCAAGTGTTACATAACTTTGACCGCACGCTCACAGCACTGGTTGCTTCGGGCAATATTGATTGGAGATTCATTTGTTTTCCAGTGGGTTTTAAAGCATTTGAGACCTGTTTGGTATTCATTCAGAGCTGCAGATAGTTCATAAAAATCTTCAGCGCGGAACAATTGGGTGCTGAACCAATGGTCAGCCCATGAGTAAGAAATGAATTAACAGATTTTACGCAGCCTGCTCCGGGTGTCAGGCATCAGAATGAACGCAAGAAGGGCTAGAATGGCACGAGAGTTCCAACGTGCATTGCTGATGCTTGGGATCTTTTGAAACTTTACAAAGGGGACCTCATTCATCTCAGTGAAGTGACGGAAGACACACGTGAGGTAATAGAGAAACTTCATGTCGTCTTTCCAGCCGCCTGTTTCCTTAATCTCAGTTTTACCGTTGCTGAAGGCTGCTTACAATTTATCATAATTGCTCATCAAATTCTGCACAAAGAAATACTCTATGTTCGTTGATTTAGTCGTCCCATGGAGCTCATCCTCCATGACAACGCGAAAAATCCAATCCAGGACATGGTGATGGCAACTGATAAACTTAGGTTTGGGGTGACCATTATCTTCGAACATTTGCTGCAGTCGAACAACAACGCCTGTCTTTTTGCCAGTATTCACGCTTGTTTTGTTCGGCGACAAGCATAGCAATTGATCCCCACAGGTTGAACTCCTCTAACATACCCTGGAGCCCTTTTGCAATTGTTACAGCTTTCCCATCCTTCAATTTGAGCGCAGCCAACTTTATTCCTTTCGCTTCATTCTTGAGGACCACGACCTGATATTCAAAGTCCTCAATGCGTTTGCCGTCAAAGTGTAAGCTCCACTTTTCCAGATAAAGCGTGCTCACCAAGTGCTTCCTTCTTCACCTGAGCAGCTCTCGTGTAGATAGCCTTGTGGATTGCTGAATAAAATGGGGTTGGGATTTCAATGCCCTCACCAGAAAGCTAGCGACATACCTTTGCTGCTATGTGGGACACAGCTTTGAGCTTGTAGCAAGAAGTCTTGCTAAGCCTGTTGGATTATGCTTCCTTTTCCTCTTCGCTGTTATTGGATGAGTCCGCGCTAGTTTCGGAACAATCAGGTGGTGCTGAGCTGGAAAGTGGGGACACAGTCGCTTCCATTGCCTTCTTTCGCTTGGGTGGGTGGATGGTCTTGGCACTAGCAGGTTTACCAGTAGAATAACCAACCTTGGCCTTTGGTCAAAATTTGCTGTTTATAGAGGTTCTCATCTTCTTTGCACAACCAGTTGCCTTTCATCTTGGTCACGTCAAACAGTTCATTCAAAGAATTAAAGTTTTGTTTCTTTCTTCAGTACTCATAGTGTTTCAGAAGGTTTTTTAGTTTTGCACAAATGGCTTGATCAGATACATGCGGGAAGTTCAATGTTTTGCTCCATAGGGCTTTTAGCTCCACAACAATTAGGCCGATCCTCTCCCTCCGTTCTTTGGCGGTGGATTCAAGAAATTTGAAGCGTCCAACGACGTGGATTTTCTGGGGCATGTGACTCCGTTCACTTAAGTGTGCTTCATAAACTGCCAAGTTGCCTCTTCTTGATGGTGCTTGAAACTGGACTAAGTTATTTGTCCAGGTTTTCTTGTTCTTCTCCGTGTTAAAAAAGCTCTTCTTGAACGACATGTTTTGTACTCAGCAACGGAAATAGAAAATAAACCTAAATATTAAATAGGTAACAAATTAAAGAAACTGTTATTGAGCTTTTATATATTTTATTAAAAAACAATCAAATTATAATTATAAAAAATAAGAGAGAAGGCAGACACTAATAAAATATTATATGCTATTATATTATATAATTAGTGAGAGAGTTAAATGTAGCTTACCAAATAAAACGAGGATCTCTTTATAATAAACGCTGGAGAATACACAACAATTATAATAAGGAAATAATAATATCAACGCCGTTAAAACTGAACTAGTAACTACCCGCTTTAAACATCTCGCTTATATACCGCAGAAGAAAATTCTGGAACTCTACAGAAATCGCCCAAGCGATGACGTGATGATTTTCTGGAAAATTCTATACAATTCTATGGTACATAAATTATTGCAAAAGTCTGTTTGATGACTTATATATTTAATATAAATATTTTTAACGCATATAAAATGCTGAAATGGCCTATATTACATTTTATAGGTGTTTGTGCGTGACCTTTCTCAATATTTCAATGGAATAAAAGTAATTTTTGTCATTAATAGGCAAAAGTTCATTCATTCATGCTACAGGAAATAATTCTTTGATAAAAAAAGTCAAAATGTCATCCCCCTAGCTAGCTATGCATATATCTGATTAACATGACACTGTAGTGAAACGTGTTCACTCTCGTGGGACAAATGTGTTTAAATGGCGTTTTTTTGTGTGCTTCCTATTTATTGGAAATTTAAGAACTAAAAGCGAATGTAAGTTCTGCATGGAACGATGAAAAATGCAACTGAAACGTATATTCTTATGCAGGAACCACGCGGAGAAGATTCTTTGTCATGCTCATGTGCATTTGAGTGGCATAAACATTTCTGTGACGAAGAGAAACAACGGAAGATGATTAAATATCAGATCGACCATGTACCACTCGCAGTCCTGAAAATATTCAGCGAATAAAACCTCATGGAGCGGTTGGTTATGCAAATACGCAGTGCCACAGAATAAATAGGCCTCGAATGGCTTGAGTTGCCAGGTGTCGACATTACGGGTTGCCAGTGGTCACTGGCTGCACCAATTATCTCCATTATCCACACGTGTTATCAATAAATTTTGCGATAAGACTTTAGCAAAAAAAAAAAAGAAGTGCTAAGCTTGCTCCCTGCTTTCTCATACAAGTGTAAATAGTTTCAATTTGATTTTGAACTGATCTTCTCGAAAATGTGAACAAAGACAAAACATTCCGCACTCGGGTGATAAAACATGGTGCCTACAATAGAAAATACTTTTGATTACATTTATTGATTATAGGGGTGTTGTTCACATGGAATTTGTTCTCAATGTGAAACTGTTAACCAAGTTTTATTTGAATGTTCTCAAAAGTTTACCAAACACCAATAATCGACATATGACTCAGTTATGGAGAATAGGATGCTGGTTTCTCTTTCACAATAATTTGTCAAAAAAATCCATTTATTTTACTTTTATATGCTCCCGTATTCCCCAGGTTTATCGCTTGGTAAATTTTTCTAGTTTCCACGGCACAAGCAATCCCTTAAAGGTATACAGGTTTTTGGTGATATTCTGGAAATTGAGAAATCAGTCTCAGAGGCTTTGCAGTTCTTTTACAAAAGATGCTTAGATGGAGTGCTTTAGCAACCTTCAGAAGCGATGCAAAAGGTGTATTGAAGGATAAAATTTTATCCACTATATATATATATATATATATATATATATATATATATATATATATATATATATATATATATATATATATATATATATATATATATATATATATATATATATATGCTGCTAAAGTGAACACATCCCTTCTTTAGACGACCGAAACCTATTGGCTAGTTGTGGTTGGTGTGCAAGGGTTGAGGGCCAAGTTATTGATCCCATTTTCCGTTAGAGATGTTTGTCCTGTCTATCTCCTCTCACTATGCTTTCATTCTCTCTGCGCTACCTGATCTTTAATGGGTTAGGGTGAAAGGCTTGGGATGTTAAATAAATTAATCCACAGAGTTATAAAAGACAAGAGTTCGAGGGGGACCTGATTGACGTCTTCAAGTAGGTTAAAGGTTTTATGTAATAGGGGAGATATAGGTAAGGTTCTTATTTTTAGTGAACATGATATGACACGTAGCAATCAGTTTAAGTTGGACAAGTTTAGGTTTAGAAAAGAGATTGGTAGAAATTAGTTTAAAATGGTAGATGAATGCAGATGGTTCATTAGTCCTTTGATGAAAGCATCCTAGCTGGTGCGTTTTAAGAATAAATTAGAAATGAGAAGGGATAGAATTATGGATGAGAAATCTAGGTGAGACTGAACCTGGTGATGGGT
Source organism: Ceratothoa steindachneri (assembly GCA_963969495.1). Classification (NCBI taxonomy): domain Eukaryota; kingdom Metazoa; phylum Arthropoda; class Malacostraca; order Isopoda; family Cymothoidae; genus Ceratothoa; species Ceratothoa steindachneri. Next base: position 91,550,016 of record OZ018327.1, read on the forward strand.
ACAAAGGCTACCTCGTATAGGCTATTGATTAGCCCTTTTGTAGACTTTTCTTATGTTACATCTCTCATTTCCCCTCGATCTATGACCCTCTACGCGGCTGATTGATGAGCCGTTTCCTTCCGGGCAGATGATGTTGGCGGGTTTTAAGCCGGACGTCATCATGGATATTTGCAATCGCGGGATGGCATTCTGGAATTACCAGGTGAGGCCATTTTTGCTCTTCTATTGAATTATTTTTTTTTTACAGAGAATAATTTCCAACTACAATGAGCAAATGTATTGGATTATATAATTATTATAAGATTTTCATAAAACCCTTGCTACTGTTCCTCATAAGAGTCTGTTAATGAAATAGAACACAAGGATTAAAAGGGAAATTTCTAAATTGGATAAAAAATTGGCTCTCAAATCGATCACAGCGGGTGGTCGTAAGCACAACAAATGTGGACTAGGCCTTAATTAATAATGGAGTTCCTCAATGAGCTGTACTTGGTCAGCTTAGTTCATGGTATAAATAAATTACATGGTAATGATTTTCTTAGTAAAAGCTCCGAATTTGCAAATGGCTTGAAGATTGGAAACAAACGTTTTTCCATGCGAATGGTGAACTTTGAAAGAACTGTCGAACGGGTAGACAAATGTCAGCTGACTTTTAACATACGTAAATAAAGGATAATACACTTAGGATTGGGAAATTTAAAAGAGAATCACTAAAGAATTAAAAATTCTAGACTCGCATTAATTTTGGAATACTTCAAAGTATCGAAACAATGCGTAAAAGTTTCTAAGAAAGGTAATAAGATGCTGGGATCTATTGGCCAAAATTTACCCTTTAAGTCCAAATATATAAATTTTCCTCCATAAAACGTCTGTTTTTTTCTAATAAACGATCTAATTGGCTTCCCTTCCTGAATAAAGACGTAGTGCTTTTATTAGTGCATTGTAGAGCAACTAAAATAATTTCCGAGCTTAAGAATAAACCATACAAGGTAGTTTCACCTATTATTATTCGAAAGTAGGCGATTAAGCCGTTTGATTGAAGTGATTTAAATAATAAGAGGGATAAGTAATACCAATTATGAGCTACGCTTCGAGATGGATGAAAGAGTAAACTCGTTAAAATGGATTTAAATTGGTAAAGAATCGCTTGAACATGCCTATGTATGTATATAGCTTTTCATCTCGTCTCTTCGACCTACTCAGCTCTTCATTGAGTGGATCGTATGGTATTTGCTGGTTTTCATTCTGTAGTAGTGTACTTCTTTAATTATTCTTATTTCCTTGCTCATTTTCTCTTCTTCCTCTGTTAATATATTGAAACCTAAAATAGAATCTACTAAATTATTTAATTATTTGTAGCTCAGAAAATTAACCAAAGCCTGGCGTCTACTTGGATGTACAGTTTACCGTGACAGGAATCAGATAATCAAGTACCGCCGAGCTCAAGATCTTATAAATCAAAATTACCGTACAGCGGAAGCATCTTGGATATTATTGTAGAGCGGAAACTTGTTTGTTTGTGTTTCTATTCAGGAACACCGACAGTTCCGCGCAGGACAATTTCGCGCCGCTAGTTCCGTGCAGGACAATTCAGCGCAACGACAATTTAGTGCAACAACAATTCAGCGCAACGACAATTCAGCGACAACTGTGTAAATATATAAAATTACTAGTTTTTGCGACAATTTATTGAAATACAAAAATTAATAATGTAAAAAAACGTATAAAATAATTAAAAATAATTAATAAAAAATAATAATAAATTTTAGTTCTGCAGTTCAATCTGGTAACTGATTGCCCTAAGATAGTCCATTTTATTTTCCATTTTATTGAACCGTCAAACCACTCTCTTTATAGCCTCGTAAGCCCTGCAGTATTTAGAGGTTTTTTTTCCTATCCATTTGACCAACCACTTAACGCAGCAAATTTTTCTCCGTGTAGTCCTGCTCTAACCGTAAAAAATCAATAAATTTATAAACGGTAGGGTGACAATGGCCTAAAGACATTTGGATAGCTCCTTGCTATCCTTTTGGGGCATTATTGTTTTTTGGTAAGTCTGTCAAAACTCCATATAAATGGTGGTATTTCATCTTACAAGGTTTCAAATGTAGTCACAATTTGATCAACTTGGACAAAAGCTAAAGCTACTAGCGTCCTGCAGAGTGTACGAATGATTTCATCTCTAGGTAAAGTTGAACCAGCTTCAAATTTTCCACTTTTCGCCATTCGCCATACACTTTGGCTAAGATGGAAAAGGAAACCAGAATTATGAAATGCTTTTTCAAAATCGCATAAAATGCTCTCTGGAGTTATATTAGGATTAAATATCTTTAGTTCTCGCAGTACTCGATAAGATTCTTAAGTTTTATTTTGCAATAACACATAAACCATTGGAAAGACATTGAAATTACGAGCTATGTGAATAACATGAAGCTGAATAAATAGTTGAGGAGCAATTTTAAAAGTACCATCTACAAGCCAATGCTTGTTCTCTACAAGGTGTTCTATATTTTTTGGTGTGAAAAAAATGAAAATTCTATTGGATCTGCTGCGCCTGAATCAAACATTAGAAATTTTTCTCCAGTGTGTGTTTTTGCTAACCAATCTGGAATTTGAATTTCACTTACGCTATTAGGTGCTGGTATCGGGATTTCTAGTTGATTTCTGTGGCGCTGAACAGTTCTTTGTAGTGACTTGTATTTAGGGAGAATAGCCGTTGCTTCGTCTGCCAAATTGAGTCTACTTTCTTGAATTAAGCGCCGTGGAGCATTATTTGTTGCAGCAGCTTTCTGTCTAAGTTTAGATTGCATGACTCTTTTTGCCGCTTGGATGGATGTGGCACGTGACTATGATCTCTTTTCTATCAAGTATCTTCATAAACGTGAATTCGTCCTTTACACTTATCATCTGTGCATCTATCCAAACGATAAAAAATCCATTTAACAAAATTTTCTCTTTCCCTTTCTCTCATAAAATGATCTCCATGAATGTATTTTTAGTCAGTTTTTATATTTATTTCACGGAACTTTCCAACTGTCTATCTTCACGGCTGTGCTTAAACTACAAACTACATTTTTTACCGTCAATGTTTGTTAGTTGGTTGGTTTAATTTGTTTATTATTTTAAACCTTTTTTACATTATTAATTTTGTATTTCAATAAATTGTCGCAAAAACTAGTAATTTTAAATCTTTACACTGAGCTGTCGCTGAATTGTCATACGCGGAACTGTTGGCGTCGAATCGTCGTGCGCGGAACTGTCGTCTCACGTTCTGCTTATTTTGCCTGAACCTAAAGGGTCATAGACACACTTGTTTATTTGAATACACGGAACTGTCGTTGCGCTGAATTGTCAAATAAACACACTTGTTTATTTAAACACACAATACATGTTAAAAATGACAGAATTACAAACTAGCGAGGACCTTAAGAGCCACTGGAAGCTAGTTCAAGAGAGAAGGGAAAGGGTGGAGGTGAGAGGTGATGGATAGATAAAAAGGAAAGAGGATATGAATAATTAATTAGCATAATTAATCTTGTTTCTGTAAAGCTATACCTTAAAGTAAGATTTATCGATTCTATTCTTAAAAAATATTTAATATGGTGCTTAGTACGAAATTTGTAGGTAAGTTATTCCAACTTTGTGTTATTTTATAATATCGCAGTGCTATATCTTTTGTTTACTAGCTTGAAACGGCTATTTCTAGTGGCGCAGGTTTATCTAGCTCAAATGTTGAGACATAATTTATATTAGTAAACCCATTTAGTACTTTAAATACAAATAAGTTGGCCTTAGGTGTGTCTATCTTCCAGTAAAAGATTCATCAGTTTATCTTCGTACGATCTACTTCTATGTAGGTTCAGGAATTAATTTTCTCGCTCGATCTTTTCCAATACTACAAATTCCTTCGCATATATGGAGACCAGAATTGCCACCTATCCATAACCCTATATTTTAAGAACGAGATTTTTTGAAGGTTTGAATAAGATTTTTTCATTTAGTTCGGTTGTCACCTAAGTAGATTTAATTTTTGTTATCAAAGTTATTTCTAATAATTCCTTTATAAGAAGAAGAAGAAGAAGAAGAAGAAGAAGAAGAAGAAGAGAAGAAGAAGAAGAAGAAGAAGAAAAAGAACAAGAAGGAGAAGAAGAAGAAGAAGAAGAAGAATAACAAGAAGAAGAAGAAGATGATGAAGATGAAGAAGATGAAGAAGAAGATGATGATGATGATGAAGATGAAAATGATGAAGATTAAGATGAATATGAAGAAGAAGAAAATGAAGAACTACAGAACTACAGAATCTAGGACCAACAAAGACCCTAAGGTCCGCTCGAGGCTAGTCCGCTACACTACATCCGAAACTACGATACACACTTATCTACGAGTGAATCTCTAACATGCTATATATTTTTTTTTTTAAATATATAATCTACTGTACACACTTATCTACATGTGTACAATGTCAGGCATATTAACTACTTCAACCTAAGGGGGGGTGATAGAAAGTTTTTCTTCTCAACTTCCGCAGCCCTCGACTGCTAGTGGTGAAAATCTAGTTATAGGATAGGCGGAAAAGAAAATGGATATCTAAACTACACATGCAAGAGAAATCGCTGGCATCATTTTTAGTCATCATTTTTAGTCATCATTTTTACTCTCGTTGTTCCTCCGCTCCAAACTCCTTTTGCAAAGACGTTATTATTTACTGTGCTCAGACTACGTTATATTTATACTATTTAAGTGCGCGTCGAGACGGTTTTTAAACATATTTACCGACCTATTATCCACTACGTGGGTGGGTAGCCTATTCCAAATTTGAGTAATTTTAAACGTAAAATAGTTTTGGGCTATACTAGTGTTAAATCGCTTGTTCACTAATTTTAATCCGTGTTGCCGAGTATTTCCCCTATGATCCAATTCGAACAAATTCCTATAATCAACGTTTGAAAATCCTTTCAATATTTTAAATACTTCAATTAGCTGGCCACGTAATCTTCTGCCTTCGAGAGATGGCAAATCTAATGCCCTGAGTCTTTCCTCATAGGGCCTGTTTCTCAGCTCGGGAATTAATTTTGTAGCCCTACGCTGCACTCTTTCTAATTGCGCGATATCTTTGTTTAAGTATGGAGCCCAAAATTGAACCGCATATTCGAGCAGTGGACGCACAAGTGATTTATACAATGGTAAAATTATCTCTTTGGATTTGAACGTGAAATTACGCGCGATATAACCCAGCACACGATTTGCTTTTTTACATGCATCCGCGCATTGTTTCGTGACTTTGAAGTCATCCGAGACTAAAACTCCCAGGTCTTTTTCCAATTTAACTACGTCGAGGACCTGGCCTTTCATGGTATACTCTACCCTCAAATTATGGCAACCCAAATGCATCACCTTACATTTACTTAAATTAAACTGCATTTGCCACTTATCCGCCCATCTGACAATCAAGTTTAGGTCCTTTTGTAATTTTTCTACATCCGATCTTACATAGGCACGGTTGCCCAGCTTCGTGTCGTCAGCAAATTTAGAAATCGTACTAAATACGCCATTATCCAAATCATTTATATATATTAGAAACAATAATGGGCCAAGAACGGAGCCTTGTGGCACTCCACTACTGACGTTGACCCAATCTGAACATTCACCATTTATAACTACTCGCTGCGAACGATCCTTCAGCCAATTTCTAATCCAATTTAATATCTTACCCTTCACACCGACTGCTTTAACTTTCATTAATAATCTCTCGTGCGGAACGGTGTCAAACGCCTTTTTAAAGTCTAGATAGATTACATCTACAGCTTTGCTTTCGTCGTAAACGCAAATCATTTTATGGAAGAATTCGAGCAAATTTGTCAAGCACGATCTCGCCCGCCTAAACCCATGTTGGGAATCTTTAATCAGATTATTTACCTCGAGGTGGCACACTATTCTATCTCTAATTACCGATTCTAAAAGCTTTCCAACTACCGAAGGTAGACTAATAGGACGAAAATTCGTTGCTTCGTATCTATTCCCATTCTTAAATATTGGTGTAACGTTTGCACGCTTGAAGTCTACAGGGTATACGCCATCTTCTAATGAGCGATTGAAAATTGCACGCAACGGCTTCGCAAGCTCATTCTTAAGTTCCTTTAAATGAGTGGGGTAAACGCCATCGTGCCCGGGTGATTTCGACTTTTTCATCAGGTTAATATATTTAAGAATTTCCACTTCATTAACCGTTATATCGGATATGCAAATATCACTATTATCTACTTCTTCAACTAACGATCCTAATTGGGACGAATCTTCAATAGTAAAGACGCTTGTGAAATGTTCATTTAAAATTTTAGACATTTCCGCCGGAATTTCCGTCAAACGACCATCTTTGCCTTTAATCGGCCCTATTGAACCTTTTAAGGGTTTCCTACTGTTTACATAGCCGTAAAACCGTTTCGGTTCCTTCTTTGAATCCTTCGCCAGTTTTATTTCATATTTCCGCTTCGCATCTCTAACCACCCGTTTAACTTCTCTTCGAGAATCTATGTAATTTTGCCGACTTATAAATGACTCGTTGTTCTTATGTATTTGAAATTTTCTATTTCGGTCCTTAATTAAGCTTAATATTAGTGGGCTAACCCACGGCGCTCTCATCGACTTCCCGCTCTTACGGCGCACATACTTTACTAAGTCGAAATTTACACTAAGGAGTGTACGCCGAAGCTCAGTGTACATTTCTCCTACCGACCTATTCTCGAAGCGCATTCCCCAGTCTACATCCTTAATCCTTTCGCGAAAAGTATCAAAATCACAGCTACCAAAACGTGGCATGAGCTGTGTACTAATTTTTACATCTACACACGTGTTAACCACGAATCTAATCGCATTATGGTCACTCGAGGCTAAATGCTCTCCTACACAAACATTTTCTACCAGTGACTCGTCAGTCGCCATGATTAAATCGAGGATATTATTATCACGAGTTGGTTCCTCCACTTTTTGAACGAGAAAATTCTCCAGAATAAAGTTTAGTAGTCTCTCCCCAGCTTTATTTGACGTTAGGTTACTATAATTAACGTTTGGATAGTTAAAATCGCCGCAGATGAAGATGAAAATGATGAAGATTAAGATTAAGAAGAAGATGAAGAAGAAGATGAAGAAGAAGATGAAGATGAATATGAAGATGAAGAAGAAGACGAAGATGAAGAAGAAGAAGAAGAAGAAGAAGAAGAAGAAGAAGAAGAGGGTGTTCAGGGTGTTAAAATAAAGTCTATAAAGGGGATTAAAAAAGGCAGTTAAGATTAGCAAATAAGGCCGAGGCCACACCCCACAGGGGTGCCTGTGTAACCAAGCTCTTCCTCTTAAGGAAGAGGACAGCGGCTTGTATTATATATTAGATCTTACAAGTACTTAATATAGGAGAAGAATAATTTCTTTTGATTTAAATGCAAAATGTGCTCTGGAACCTAAATTGCCTTTTGCGAAGATACAGTGCCTTGCTTGGGAAATTTTAGATCATTCGAGCTTAAGAGACTAAGCTATATTTCTATGTTACAGGACTACTTACATATATTGCAATCACTTCGATGGTTACGTATCTTACCTATGCGTTGATATACATTTATGCTTTAACAAGGAAATATTCCTTCTAACCAGCATTTATGAAAACAAACCGAATTTGCTGATTTTGCTTATTAAATGAAGCTTTCTTCTTTGATTTCATATGCCAGAGCAGAAAGTCTTACCTCATTAGAGGCAATTTTCCAAAGACGTTCCAGCTTCAAAGAAAGACATCTCGTAAGGGAGTTAGTCGGAAATGAAAGATTCATTCCTAAATTACGTGGGGAGGATAAGCTGTATGCAAAAGGGTAGGAAAATACACGGAAAAAATAAGAGTGGAAATGGTATGTCTATGTGTGTATGTCTGTGGGTAGCCAGGGAACAAATTTAAACTCCCAATATCTGATAAGGGAACAAATTTAAACTCCCAATATCTGATAAGGGAACAAGAATCAGAGTGCTTTTTCCACACTGCCTGGAATTCCTGCCCTTCTTATACAGTGAAAGAACAAGACATGAACAATTTCGAATATAATATAAAAATGCGTTCGATTCTTTGTCGTAATTTGTAATAGGTAAGTGGCAAGATAAGTTAAGTAAGAAAAACATGTAGAAATAGGTTTAAAAAATAGCGGGTAAAAAGGAGGAGTGTAGTAGAATTGCATAGAGTTGCACAGGCGCCAGGAGATCTAGCTAATTTCTGGAGTTATTTGGGGTAAATAAACTCCTTTGCTTTTAGTTTCTTTGTTTTTGGCTTTGTTTGTTCTTTTAGATGATTTCTTGTTTTGTTCGTTTAGTTTACTTTGCTTGGCTTTTTAGTCGAGTGCGAGTCTACACGTGAGCGACGCAACATCTTGCTATGTCGGTCCCCGTTTTGCCTTTTTCTTTGTTTTTGTAATGACATTGTAACTATTTGGCCGATTCTAACGAAATTTGAAAACTTTATGTTGTTTTACATTCTCTTTCGAGTGCTATTAATACCAAAGTCCTCCTAAGGTTAACCCGTGAATTATTTTGTTTTGGCAATAACATCATAACTATTCGGCCGATTCTAACGAATTTGAAACCCTTATGTTGTTTTACATTTTCTTTCTAATGATATAATTTCTAAGATTCTTTTAAGATTAACCCGGGAATTATTTTGTTTTGGCAATAACATCATAACTATTGGACCAATTCTAACGAAATTTGAAAGCCTTATATTGTTTTACATTCCCTTTCAAATAATATAATTGTAAAAGTCCTCCCAAGTTTGACAAGTGAATTAATTTTTTTGGCAATAACATCATAAGTATTCGGCCGATTCTATCGAAATTTACATTCTCTTTCGAATGATGAAATTGCCAAGTTTCTCCAAAGGTTACTCCGGGAATTATTGAACATTTTGAAGGTCGTAACATCATAAGTATTCGGCCGATTCTATCGAAATTTACATTCTCTTTCGAATGATAGAATTGCCAAGTTTCTCCCAAGGTTACTCCGGGAATTATTGAAAATTTTGAAAGTCGTAAGGACATAAATCAGAATAAATGCGGGCACGCGACTTTTTGGTTAGCAGACCTTGTTCTTCTTAGCTACTCTTTCCGTTAACAATCTTTCGGACATTATGGCTGATTTACAGGTCTCCTTGGAAGATAGCGTCCTCTATAGCCGCAATTCCTAACCTAGGATCATATGGCCCTAAATGTGCCATGGCAAATTTCTGGTGGGCCACAGAAAGGTTTGGGAGTGAGGGGGTCTCAGGTCCAATGAAGGCGGTCACAGAGCCCCCCCCCCAAGTTAGCCCGTGAATTATTTTGTTTTTGCAATAACATCATAACTATTCGGCCGATTCTATCGAAATTTTAAAACCTTATGTTGTTTTACATTCTCTTTTAAATGCTATTAATATCAAAGTCCTCCCAAGGTTAGCCTGGGAATTATTTTGTTTTGGCAATAACATCGTAACTATCCGGCCGATTCTAACGAAATTTGAACACCTTATGTTGTTTTACATTCTCTTTCGAGTGCTATTAATGCCAAAGTCCTCCTAAGCTAACCCGTCAATTATTTTGTTTGGGCGATAACATCATAACTATTCGCCGATTCTAACGAAATTTGAAAACCTTATGTTGTTTTACATTCTCTTTCGAATGCTATTAATGTCAAAGTCCTCCCAAGGTTAGCTTGTGAATTATTTTGTTTTGGCAATAACATCATAACTATTCGGCCGATTCTAACGAAATTTGAAAACCTTATGTTGTTTTACATTCTTATTCTAATGATATAATTTCTAAGGTTCTTTTAAGATTAACCAGGAAATTATTTTGTTTTGGCAATAACATCATAACTATTCGACCAATTCTAACGAAATTTAAAAGCCTTATATTGTTTTACATTCCCTTTCAAATAAGATAATTGTCAAAGTCCTCCCAAGGTTGTCCAGTGAATTAGTTTTTTTGGCAATAACATCATAAGTATTCGGCCGATTCTATCGAAATTTACATTCTCTTTCGAATGATAGAATTGCCAAGTTTCTCCCAAGGTTACTCCGGGAATTATTGAAAATTTTGAAAGTCGTAAGGACATAAATCAGAATAAATTCGGGCACGCGACTTTTTGGTCAGCAGACCTTGTTCTTCTTAGCTACTCTTTCCGTTAGCAATCTTTCGGACATTATGTCTGATTTACAGGTCTCCTTGGAAGATAGCGTCCTCTATAGCAGCAATTCCTAACCTGGGGTCATATGGCCCTAAATGGGCCATGGCAAATTTCTGGTGGGCCACAGAAATGTTTGGGAGTGAGGGGGTCTCAAGTCCAATGAAGGTGGCGACAGAGCCCTCCCAAGGTTAGCCCGTGAATTATTTTGTTTTGGCAATAACATCATAACTATTCAGCCGATTCTATCGAAGTTTTAAAACCTTATGTTGTTTTACATTCTCTTTTGAATGCTATTAATATCAAAGTCCTCCCATGGTTAGCCTGGAAATTATTTTGTTTTTGCAATAACATCGTAACTATTCGGCTGATTCTAACGAAATTTGAACACCATAAGCTGTTTTACATTCTCTTTCGAGTGCTATTAATGCCAAAGTCCTCCTAAGCTAACCCGTCAATTATTTTGTTTTGGCAATAACATCATAACTATTCGGCCGATTCTATCGAAATTTTAAAACCTTATGTTGTTTTACATTCTCTTTCGAATGCTATTAATTTCAAAGTCCTTCCAAGGTTAGCCCGTGAAATATATTTTTTTTTGGCAATAACATCATAACTATTTGACCAATTCTAACAAAATTTGAAAGCCTTATATTGTTTTACATTCCCTTTCAAATAATATAATTGTAAAAGTCCTCCCAAGTTTGTCCAGTGAATTATTTCTTTTGGCAATAACATCATAAGTATTCGGCTGATTCTATCGAAATTTACATTCTCTTTCGAATGATGGAATTGCCAAGTTTCTTCCAAGGTTACTCCAGGAATTATTGAACATTTTGAAGGTCGTAACATCATAAGTATTCGGCCGATTCTATCGAAATTTACATTCTCTTTCGAATGATAGAATTGCCAAGTTTCTCCCAAGGTTACTCCGGGAATTATTGAAAATTTTGAAAGTCGTAAGGACATAAATCAGAATAAATTCGGGCACGCGACTTTTTGGTCAGCAGACCTTGTTCTTCTTAGCTACTCTTTCCGTTAGCAATCTTTCGGACATTATGCCTGATTTACAGGTATTCTTGGAAGATAGCGTCCTATATAGCAGCAATTCCTAACCTGGGGTCATATGGCCCTGAATGGGCCATGGCAAATTTCTGGTGGGCCACAGAAAGGTTTGGGAGTGAGGGGGCCTCAGGTCCAATTACAGCAGGCACAGAGCTTCATTTTCTTATAAAATTATTATAGTAATTCGAAAATTATCTAATTATCTGCCTTTTGACAATATGGCATATTTGACTATATGTAGTTCTTAATAATCTGTTAATATAGTGACAAGAAACTATTTACGGGTTACTAATCATAAAACATTGAGTTTCTTTTTCTTCGATATAAAACAACGTTGTAATAATTTATTAGATATACGTTTGGCAGCGTCGTATCTATGTTCCATACCCATGGCACCAATACTCATTGCAGTTGCTAACTCAGTCAGTCAGTATCCATTTTCCAAGTTGAACCATCATTTCTTCTCCGTGACAATCTTGTTTGTGTGCAGTATTTTTCTTTATTTTGGTGAGTATCTTTTCAATCATCATAAAAAATAATTAATATTATATGGTGACTCTAAACATAATATTTATAAAATATATGCTACATATAAGGATATTTTTACGTAAACTCTTTCTAGTAGATATAAAATGTCTAACGATCACTTTATTTCTCTATAAATTAATTGCTAACGACAACATCATCGCGCGCTTGCATTGCAGCTGTGCGGCGTTGCTTATACGAAATGTTTATTGTTTCAATACATATTACGTTTTCTGGTGGAAATATTTGCTTACATTTATGTTTATTATGTGCTTAAATGGTGTCATGAGCATAATGCCAAATGTGAATACGACATTCATAAACTCTAAAAATTATTAACTGTTTCTTAGGGCGAAGTGGAACACCCCCTCCATGAAGCTTTGCGATCTAAAATTGAGTGGCATCAAATAGGGCTAAAATTATTATGTAGTGGTTCACCGTTGAAGAGTGTTTACCTAATGAATAAATAATATCATATTTTATATATTCTTGAAAATATATATTCATACAGTATATACAATTTAATTTTCATCTTCTCAATAATTATTTTAATATATATATATATATATATATATATATATATATATATATATATATTTATATTGCACAGATTACTCGTGGATGATAAGGTGAAGAAGAAATGTCGACATATGGCTATACAGTCTCCAATCAATATAACAATGCCAATGTGTCTTATATGTATGACAGATCTTTCTAATGAAAGCATGCGCCCAAGTAAGCTTCTAATACATCTGGAGAATAAGCACAAAGACAAGAGAGACAAACCCTTAGATTATTTTAAGAAGCTTCATGATGCGAGAACTTGGAATATCACATGGAAGTGTTATCAACATCATCCACGACAATTTGGCCATGACCAAGGTCTCTGCCTGTTGGGTCCCTAGAAACCTCACGCCCCATGATCGACTTCAACGTCGTCAAAGTCTATAGGCCAGAGTTGCACAAGCTGCCATACGCGAGTGCGGATTCAAGGAGCTCAACCATCCCCCCCTACAGTCCAGATCTGGCCCCTAGCGACTACTTTTTATTCCGCCAGCTCAAGGCTGCACTGCGTGGACGCCGGTTTGGGGACGATGAAGATGTCCAGCTCGCCGTCCAGGAGTGGATTGAAGAGCAGTCGGGAGATTTCTGGTTGTCTGGAATTCGAAGCCTCAGGGACAAGTGGCGCAAGTGCATTGAAGTCGAGGGTAGTTATATTGAAAAATAATAAAACACTTTTCCTCATATCTCGTTTCCTTATATCTGAATTGCAAAAATTATTGACCGCCCCTAGTATTATCAAGAGCTCGCAATCGTTTAGAAATTGTAACTAGAGGTGTTCCTTGTCTGTCTTTAACAACTATGGACCCTGACATTGAAAAACTTGCGCATCTATATCAGACACAAGGATCTCACTGAAAAAAACACACAAAGAAAACTAATATGATATATTAGTTCATATTTTTCTAAATGATTCTATTTTTGGAAGTCAAAAGATAATCATTTTTTAAAGGTTACTTATTTTCTCGGTGTCCATGTAAGTTTTTCGTTTTGCTGCTATATCAGAGAAATAACGTATGATTTTAAATGGTCCTTTTATTGAACCCACAAAATATTTTTTTCTGTTAGTAAAATAGAATAAAGGAGAATATATGTACAATTAATGGACACTGCTACTTTTATGGAAGGTATTATAATATTAAAGTACTATTTTTATGCTAATAATGTCAAGGGGGCCATAGAAATATTAAAGATTCCAAGGGAGGCCTGAACTAAAAAAGGTTACGAACCACTGCTCTATAGTGTTTTCGTCGCGTTGGAACGAGTATCTCTAGGATTTCGACGGATTCCAGCCTTGGTAAAATTTGTTGTGCGGTGTGTGTATAGCTTCTGGTTGATGGCTTCTGCAGTAATGTTTTTAGTTGCGGGCGACTCTACATCTCACTATGTTGGCCAGTCGGTCCCCCTTTTGCTTTTTTTTGTTTTGGTGAAAACATTGTAACTATTTGGACGATTCTAACAAATTTGGTTTTACATTCTCTTTCGAAGTATATAATTGCGAAAGTCCTGATAAGGATAGCCGGGAAATTTTCTGGCAATAACATCATAACTATTCGGCCAATTCTAACGAAATTTGAAACCCTTATGTTGCTTTATATTCTCTTTCAAATGATATAATTGCTAAAGCCCTCCCAAGATTAGTCGATGAATTATTTGTCAATAACATCATAATTATTCGTCTGATTCTAACAAAATTTGAAACCTTTATGCTTTTTTATATTTTCTAGCGAATGATATAATTGCGAAAGTCCTCCCAAGATTAGCCGAGGAATTTTCTGGCAATAAAATCATAACTATACGGTCGATTCTCACGAAATTTGAAATCCTTATGTTCTTTTACATTTTCCTTCGAATGACATGTTTGCCAAGGTCCTCACAAGGTTATTTCGGAAATTATTGGAAGTTTTGAAGGACGTAAGGTCACAAATCAGAATAAGTGAGAGCACGATACTTTTGGTCAGCAGACCTTGTTTTCTTCCATGGTTCTTTTGTAAGGGAGTTAATCTGATCCACGATTGCATTGAGTTCCTGTGCTCCGGAGGATATGTTTTTTTTTATTTTGGGAGCTGGAATTTTTGCGTGTTTCTCTGGTTGTGGGTCGGTTTCTTCGTGTGTGGAAAACTCGCTGAGTTTTTTTCGTCGGGTGATTTACGAATTCTTCATTTTTACTGGGAGCGTTTGGGAGGGGCTTAATTTTCCCTATTTGTTTTCCAGAAAGGGGTACCTTCAATCTCTTTTCAACTTTCGTTTAAGGATTATTCTGTGTCTTTACTTTCCTTTTGTTCTAGTGTTCTTTCTTGGTTGAAAACAGCTATAATTTCGTTGGCTGATGTGGGATTGGATAGGAGGTACCAGAGTTCCCTTTAGGTTCTGGGGTTTGTTTTTTTCCCTAAAGAGTCTGTTTTATTCGGCGGTGAAGCTTGCTAGTGCTGTGTCGTTGGCGACGTGATATACATTAACATCGCCATCACCATCACCTGCAAACTCGGGCTGCTATTTGGACCTTGTTAGTGTCCCGCGATGCTGTGTCGTTCTTGGGTTTTCGCCGCGTCGCTTGAGTAAGATGTGTTCGCCTAATTCTCTTCCGATGCCCTTTCTTTTTTCGACTTAATGAGGTCCTTTTTCTTGGGACATCTCATGGCTAATGCGAAGTGGGGACCGCCGCATTTGCAGCATTTAAATCTTCTGCTCTATGAAGCAGGCGATTCTGAGGTGGTCGTGTTCACCGCATTTAGATCATTGGCTATGTCCCTCAGGCCACTCCAGTGTCTCGTGGTCTTCAAATTGAAGCACTTCATGCATGTTCTATATGCATAAACTCTTCCTTTTTCCATTTATTCTGGATTCACCCTCAGATTTGAAGGTGAGGAGGCCAGATTCCAAGATATTCTTAGCCATGGTAGTCTCTGTGAATATAATTTTGATGGTCTGTGCAGGTTGTTCGAACTTGAAGACGGACTTAACCATGATCCATTCTTGACGATATTCCCTTCGCTGATATGCTCGGCGGTATGCTCTCCTATCATGGGGTAGGGTTGGCCGCAGACAACGGCTCTCTGGGCCATGATCTCCGGTCTCAGAATGGGCTCTATGTTCAGTTTTTTGATTTGGTGGTAGCCGTGAGCAACTTCTCCTGTGAACAACTTCTTTGTGAGCAACTTCTTCCGGTCTTGATCTGAATGCACATTGCTACGAATCTCTTGTGGGAATCAAAGAATCTAATGAGAGCCACGTTTATTTTCGAGAAGATTACTTCCGAAGTCTTCTCCCTGCGGTTTTTTGTGCAAACTTGCAGCACCCTAAAAGTGAGCTGCATCCACACTTCCCTCTCCATATTTAGTAATAACCTCTTCTTTTGCGCCAATCTCTATAAGAGGGGGTATGAGCTTGAAAGCCAGCCTAAAAATTATGTCCGACCTAATAATAAGATAATCTCTTCTGTACCTCGTGGAAAAGAAAATTTGGAGAACTGGTGATTTAATTATGGAGCTTTAAATATGCCTCAATATCCGATGAAGGTCCTGGAGTCAATCTGAAATCAATTCTTTTCCGAAATTTCGTAATCAGAAATTTTCTGCATTTTTCGTCTAGATATTGAAATTAAAGCGAAATTCTTTTAATATAGGATTCTAGTTAAAAATCAAGAATATGAATTTGAAGACATTTTTGCTCATGAGATGAATTAGATGAAAGTTTTGGTATTAAATTGTTTCAATTCTGCAAAAGTAACAACTCCAAGTAGCAACGTTATATTGGGTTTTGATATCACTTCAAAAAAGACTATTCATCGATATCGGAACCAAAGAGAATTCGCGAAGCGGATAAAAACGATAAACGGGATTATCCCAAGAATTCTTTCGGCAACATAAAGGAATCATAATTTACCTTAAATATGAAATTTAACGGAAGGAATTACATAAAGTTTTGAGGTAATCGCCGTAATTCAAAGTTACCTGGAAACTGCTAGTAGGGAGTTAATTAGCGAATTTAGCATCGATGAGTAAAAAATGTCTAATAGCGACCGACTACGAGACAAAAACAGGGTGAAAGGGGACTTTAATTAAAAGAATTAAACTCAATAATGGTGGTTGAGAAAATAATAGGAAGGTTAGGGAAGAAGTGGAGGCGTTTGCGTCTGCCAACAATACTATAAATATCGCAATTGTCTATAGGCCCCCAAAGGTTAATCTGCACACGATGTTAGCGTCCATTTTTACTGTTTCTCCTTTATTATTAAAGAAATATAACGGCAAAATGCAAAGATTTTAACTTTGACTTTAAAGATTATAAATCATATAAAGAGAAAAGAGCTTATTAAATTGTACAGAGGGAAAAGATTCTTTTGGGGAGGCCAGGAAATATAGAGAGCTAAAAACATTTAAGACTTAGTTTTTATATTTTACTGCGGACTAGTACTAGGTGGAAACGTTTTATTAAGTGAGCCACTGCAGAAAAGCGATCATAACGTAGCTAGATTCCCCCAAATTGAAGTAAGACAGCCAATGAGAGCAAGCTATTATGACTGCTGTTGGGGAGTAGCATCTTTAAGTGTTTTCGCAATTGACTAAAGGTAATTGACTGAAGTAATTTACTTGACAAATGGGACGCCGAGATACTTAGATCTGGTTTGTGAGCCCTTTTCGTGTGGCACTCTTTGTCAAGATCTTAACTATCACACAACAGGTAAAGGAAAACACTTCGTTTTAAACGCAGTATTTATTTATAAAACTAAACTTCGAGCAAAACCATATTGGTATATTTATGGTAATCATTAACATTAGCGAGTCAGGATTGTTTTTCCTATTATGATTCATCCATTGTTCCCCAATTTTTTTTTTAACAACTTGTTCCTGAGTGCGAGCGGAGCGAGTAAAAGGGTATGGGGGAGGGCGAAGCCTCCCTCATATTTCAACCCATAGACGGCTCGAGACCGGATTCCAGTAACCAAACACATATAAGAATAACCAAATAACGCGTGTACATATTCATGCGCGGATGAATGAAAGATGAAATGTGATATCGTTCAATTTGGAAGAACACATAAACAAAAACGCCTGAGTCGCTAATGTATTCGGTTAAGGAATAAGTTCTTGCAATTTTATCAAATTTATTCATTACCATTAACAATTTTAGAAAAACTTCCTTTTTAATTGATAATAATATGCAATTTAATCAATAATGTATTCTCCGTTGTTATTTACGACTTATTCCCAACGTTCAACTAGTTTTTCGATGCCTCTGCAATAAAAATCTCTGGATTTTGACTCGAAGAATTTGTCTAACCAGGCTCTTAATTCCATATCAGTATTGAACGAAACGCCGCGCAAATTGTTGGGGAGCGATCGGAACAGATGGAAATCCGATAGAGCCAAGTCTGGCGAATATGGACGATGCGGCAGGATTTCCCAATTAAGCGTTTGGATAGCGTCTTTTGTCATATTGGCAATGTGAGGACGATCATTGTCGTGTTGCAGAAGGACTCAATAACGTCGATGAGGTCGCTTTTCACGAATAGCTTCGGCGAGTCGATACATTTGTAGAACGTAGAGTTCTGCATTGACAATCTCGTTGTTCGCAAGGAGCCCATAAAGAATGATGCCTTCACAATCCCACCACACACACAGCATCGTCTTTCGTGGATGAAGTCCTTGCTTTAATCGCGGAAGTGATTTTTTATTGGGGCTAAGCCATTGTTTTCGATGGTTCATGTTGACATAAACACATCACTTTTCGTCGCCAGTGATGATGCAGTGAAGAAATCTGTCCTAATATCCACGAGTAGCCTTGTGACGAGCAAGCAAACCTGCGGCAATCGTGGAGCGTTGAAGTTTGTTGCTTTCGCTCAAAGCGTCCGGAACCCATGCACCGAGTTTTGGAACTTTCCCCATCGAATGAAGGTGATTCACTACAGTTTTCTGATCACACGTTAATTGTACAGCCAATTCTCTAGTCGATTGACGAGGATTTTCATGAAGAAGGTCATTCAATCGATCTTCATCGAACTTAATGTCATTAAGATTGAAATGACCGTTTTTGAAACGTGAAAACCACCATTGAGCTGTCCTTTCTGATAAAGCATTTTCTCCGTACACAGCACAAATATTGCGACGAGCTTTGGCTGCGTTTGCATTGTTCCCGTCTCGATTGAAAATGAATAACAACAAGTGTCGAAGATGCGCCTTTCTTTCAACTTGACATTCCATTTTGAGGTTACAGAACAAAAATTAAATTAACACAACTTTTAAATAAATCGCAATGACTTATTACTCAACTAAGAGACGTAGCCTAAGCAAAAGCCTAATAGTCTAGGCTGTTAAGAGACGTAGCCTAACCTTTGTAAATTTTGCTCTCATTATTTATTATTGTTTCTTAATATGTGCACAAATCACGTCAACAAAACTTAAATCAACACAACATTAAAAAAACGCAAGAACTTATTCCTCAACCTAATAAAAGATTACCAGATCGATTTGATGATGGTTAAAAAGCCTTTGATTGGATGGAAAGATTGACTTTACACAATTCGACTGAGCGAGGTGAACGTGAATGAGAAGTACAAAGAATCTCGCTGAGTAATTAATGGACGACAAACGAGTTAGTAGAAAAGGCGAAAAAATGGACGCATAAGATAGGAATGGAGCGGAACGCTGATTACAATGATAATAATAATGAAACCTAAAATTGTCCTCGAACGATCCTTGACCAATCATATGTGAGAAGTACGTTGTTGGCAGAACCTTAGAACTAGGGACTCGCGATTGAGCATACACATGTATTTTGTCTGGAGAAAGGTGGTTGTGTGTTGTTTATTCAGTATATCTGAGTGAGTAGAGATTTAAAGGTTTATAATCCAATTCGCTTCATTTCGAAGCTAGCTTTTATTTGCATTTGGAATATCCTGAAGGTTTAAATTGAATATTGTGGATTGTTTACATTTACTCAAGCTCTTGTAGGCAGTCAACAGATCCCTCTCTCCTATTTGTATCAGTCTCTTAATTCTAAATCTTTATAAAGGAAATATGTATGATAAGATAATTTGGAAAGTATCTGAATCTTCTCATGAGAAAAGAATCAGGAAAAAGTGGCGAATAAAAGAGGATTTCACCTGTCACTAGAGAATGGAGCAGAGAGGGGAATGTGATATGTATTCACACTTACAGTCAGTTGTTCTACCGTTAAATTCGT
Organism: Ceratothoa steindachneri; assembly: GCA_963969495.1. NCBI lineage: Eukaryota > Metazoa > Arthropoda > Malacostraca > Isopoda > Cymothoidae > Ceratothoa > Ceratothoa steindachneri. The sequence continues at coordinate 91,569,534 of OZ018327.1, forward strand.
GATAGTTAAATACGTGTGCGGAAAACGCCGTAACCAAAAGAGAGACCCTTAGATTAAGAAAAATATTCGAGAGCGAAATAGATACTGGCAAGTTTTAAAAACAAAACGACTCAGAATTAAATCGAATTAAATGGACTTATCAAGCTGAACAAAATTTCAAACAAGAGCCTACCTATTTCTTTAAAGTGTATCTAGAGGTTATATGAAATTAGCTAAAGCTCTTTTAAAAATAGCTGCATTTATGTGTAACGTTCATCATGGAGAAATTATGAGCCAAAAAAAATAATGTGAATATATAGAATCTTAATTCCATAGGAGTGAAAAATTAGACAAATTATAGTTGAAAGTTTATAATTTAGCGCTGACAACATTTGCAGATTTTTCATTTGTAAGAATACAGAAAGTTTTCTGCATATTATTTAAACAAATCTAATAATAACAAGTTTAAGCAAATTAAATGAAGTAAACGTAAGAAATACAATAAAGGGAAATTAGATTAAACATAATTTAAATAAGAAATGTTCAAGTGCTTGTGGACAAAGGAACTTTTATTCTGAATATCTTCGAACAGTTTGTTGTCTACTGATGAAGTTAATGTTTTTTTATGAAAAAGCAGAAACATTCGTTGCAGCTCCTTGGATGCCTTTCCAAAGGTCATTTTTTTGCTGTTAAATTGTCTGCTATATGCGTAAATGTCTCTCTTCGGGATGCCCCCCAAGTTTTCTATTGGAATTAGGCCGCAATTGTTTGGAGGACAGTCCATGATTGAGTCTCCTACAAATTCTTTCGATTCTAGCCAATTCCTAGAGAGATTAGAGGCATAAATACCGAGTTTTTCAAAAGTTGTGTTATACTCGTTTTTTTTTATCTTTCGAGAGGTTTACGTGTTTGATAGAAAAAGTTCATTCAAGTAAACTTCAGATTCTTCTTTTCTAGCATGTGTCATTAAAATGTCTTTGTCGAGATGGAAGTGGAAAGAATCGAGATCTCTGCTCTCACGTGTGCGGGCCACACCAAATCCGACATCTCCAAGCGCCTCAACATCAGCCGGATAACCGTCTACAGAGTTCTGGAGAGGCTAGAAAATGGGGAAGACCTCCAAGATCGACCTCGTTCAGGCAGACCTCAAGTTGTCAACCGTGTGGCAGTGAGAAAGGCCTTCGAAAGTTATCCAAAGCTCAAAATGACTGCGCTCGCAGAGAGAAGAAGAACATCTCGGTGACCAAGGTATCCAGGGTGGTCTCAAGGAGGAGGTCAGCAAGAGCTTAGGGTGAGTGGAAAGGCATTTGCTCACCTACCATATGCGAGAACAAGTTGCAAACGCTGTTGTCTCCTTCTCAACGACTTGAGTCATGACAATCTAATTCTTATTTTTTTATGACAAAACCTTCACAGTGGATCCACTCATCAACACACCGAACGGCGGCATGGTACGCTTTAGCCAGAACGTCTCTGAGGTCGTCTCCATGTCCACGACCAAGCACTCGGCCTCCGTGATAATGCTCAGAGTTGTCGCTTCAAATGGTAACAAGATGCCACCGATGTGGTTCGTGACCGGTTGCAACCTCACCACCGCCGATGACAGGGACATCTTGGCCACAAAAATCCTGTCCATGGTGAGAAAGATCACGAAGAAGGCGGACTATGTCTTTCGGGAGGACGGTGCTCCTGCCCACACGGTTTTGACCTTGAAAGAGTGGTTGGGGTCGAACATGAATTTCTGGTCGAAGGAGTTTTGGCCGCTGCAGGCGCCCGACTTTAATCCCTTTGACTACGGCGTGTGAACACATGTCTAGGGCAAGGTCCGCAGCTTGAAAAAAACCTTTTTTTAGCACATATCTTTTAATTTGAGAAATATTGAGATGAGATCGAAATTCTGATTGAACCCTTTCTTTCTTTGCTAAAAGCCATTCTCTACAATATTTTTTAAATCTTTTGAAATTTACCCAGAAAACCTTCACCTATCAAATTATTTCAAGGATATAATTTTTCTCTTCTTTGAAAAGTTCCTTTATTCTTGCCATTTCAACGCAAAATACTTCGTGCAAAAAAATGTCTGCACCGTTGTTATAATGAACCTTCTGAAAATAGATAACAAACTATGTAATGTCTGACATAATAGTATTGCATGTTGCAAATTGTGGTTATTAGTATCAAAAACGCACCTGAAAAAAATATCAGAATTGGATTTTGGAAAATTATGAGACTTTTGGGAAATGTCATTTCAAAATATACTTTAGCTACGTTAATAGTAAAAGCCCATAATAGAGGCTATAAAGGTCATAAATATAGTTCTACGGATAATTTCGACCTTATATAAAACATTTTAGGGCAGGGATGGGCAACCTGCGGCCATTACAAGATCCAAATGCGGCCATTTGAGGCTTTTTAATAAAACATACAATTTTATAGCTTTTCTTTTCTTTTTCAATTTTACGAAGTTAACATTTCAATTGCCTAACAGAAATACCTAATCCTTGGGTATTTAATACACCTATAATTTCTAAAAAATTAATTTAAAATAAAATTTTTACCGCCCTCTGTTGACGAAAACATTATTGACATTTTCGCACAAATGGCGATTCGTTTGTCTGAACGAAGATAATTGTAGTAAAATCGTCTCTCCTCCTTTATTTTTTAACGAATCCTTCTGAACCTTTCAGAAAGTATATAGTAATAATAGTTTTATTAAGACACATCTCTCACGCTTTGTCCCTTTCCTCGTTTCCTTGCTACAGGGCCACAAAGTACGATAATGACCATTTTTTGTATTTTTTTTTGTTACACATTTTAAATATTCTTTACTTTTATAGTTTTTAGCATTTTGTTTCGAAACTATCAATTTATATTTTATGTACACAAATGTGCACAAAAGTGAAATTTGTATTTAAAAATCACAACTCTATCTTAGTTAGGCGCAATTTAATTTGCATCTTCCCACGCTCTCTGGCAGCTCTGATTGCCAGTATGCTTTGAGATCTCAAATTTGTGTAAGTGTCTAGTAATTTGTCTTCTTTAGATAGTTTTGATTTTGGTGAGTTTTGTTAAATTCACTTTAGAATGAGAAATCTCATTTTAACATTCCAAAAATGTGCTCAAAATCGTTCAAACTTTGAATCATTATTTTAAGCTTATTTCTTTAATTTAAAATTGGTTAATTATTATTTGTACTGGTATTACCCCAACAATGGCTCTGAGACAAAACAAAAATTCACCAAAGAAGGAAGAGTATTTCATGAAAAATAGGACTTGCAATATCTTTGACTATGTAATACTATAATTTCATGTCTGAAAAAATATAATGCTAAGATTCATTAATTAACACATGCAAATCATAAAGATTTTAAATTAGACAGGGAAGAGTGGAAACTTACTTTTGGAAATTGAAGGAAGAAAAAGACGTAAACAGCAAACAGTTAAGAAAATATTTAAAAAAAAGAATGATGCCATTGATGCCAACCATACATAAAGTAGTTCTTTTATTAGGAAAAAGAGGGAAACCATTTAGTGATGTTGCTTAGGTCCTGAAAAGTTACACAGGTATAAAGAATTTCCTCTCTCGAGAAAAACAATAACAAACTGTCAACAGGAATTAGGTGGAAACTTAAAAGAGCCTCTTAATGCAAAACTTAAAAAAGGGGTATTTTATTCCATACCATTGGATGAATCAACTGACATTTTTTCTACTAGATAACCGCAATAACCTAGGTTCGAATCCTGGTCACGGCACTAACGTTTCTACTAGATAACCGCAATAACCTTGAATAAGGATGTAGAAAAAGTCTAAATTGTGATCGATTGCGTTGTGTTAATATGAAAATAAGAGTCAATTTAAACGAACGGTTATGCTGTCTGACTGCTGATTACACGATAAAAATTGGATTACTCCAAAACTTTAATTACCCCAAATTAATATATTGCCACTATCCTGACATCATGCCTGTTGTCTAACACTGTCACTTTGCTAATCTTAGACAATTAATTATAAAGAAGGATACTTATCGATGGAATAAATGTTCTCATTGTTCCGATTTCAGGGATCAGATAAGATCTATGTTTTCGTGACCATTCTGAAGGTCACATGTTTACATTACCGGATCTAAGTGACCGATTGCCCGAGTGACCCACGTTCACCCGAGATCATGTGTTTTGACGGGAACAAACGATTGGTTCTTCACTAGTTTAGAGACAACTACATTTACAATTCCATTCGAAAACAACTTACTGGCAATTACTGTAAAAGAATTCAATACAATAAATCTGCGAAACGTAATATTTACAAATTCGAAATAAGGACACATATACAACGCCAACCGAAATTATCATACAATTGACATCGTACATCACAAATCACAATGATTACAATCATTTTACCTTACTTATTGTATCCCTTAATTTTAATATATGTTTACTAGAAAGCATTAACTCAACCCGTCACCAGACATATTTAAATTCTTATAAATTGTACTAATTGTATGCTCAGATATACAGATTATATTGTTGAGTCACGACAGACATTACTGACTCAGCATAGGTCTTACTTTTTTTCGTGTAATAAGGGAGGATTTTATTGTATTGTAGAGCTACTTTCTTTATATACTCTTAAAAATAGAGGCGCGGAAGTGATACTTTCAACACTTTTAAAGAGAAATACCGAGAAGCAAAACTTCATCTTGATAACCTAAATAGTCAAAGAGCACAGATGGTGCTCCTTCAATGAAAAGGTTCCCGTGAAGGATTTATTGGACTGTCAAAAAAAGAACTACCCAATCCAGATTCCTTAATTGTCTTTAATTGTATCTTGCATCAGCAAAATCTACCACTCTAAAGGACACTTTTGTTAAAATCCTAGGCATTGTTAACTTTATTAGAAGCAATTCTACTCATCGTCAGATTTGTACCACGCTCAAGAACGACGATGAAACTGAAATTGTAGACTTGCCATGTCTTTCTCAAGTTCGCTGGTTTTCTCGAGGAAGAATCTTGGATAGAATTTTCAATTTGAAAAACAAATAGTCAGTTTTTATAGTGATCATAATATATATATATATATATATATATATATATATATATATATATATATATATATATATATATATATATATATATATATATATATATATATTCAAAATTGATGGATGATGATTTTATCAAAAAAGCTGCATTTTTCTTTGATTTAATGACAAAACCAAACGAATTAAAAATATTACTCTTTGAGGTAAAACCATATCCACTTATGACGTAATTAAAAGTCTAGGCATTTCGGAAAAAGTTAGTATTTTTTAAAAATATTTTTACTGGGTTTCACTTGGCAAAACTGAAGAACATTTCTTTCAATTGAAAGAGTATTAAGTGAACAAGAAGAACCATGTACATCATTTCAATTTTAGGAATAGGTATCTGTTCTTGATACATTAATTCAAAAATATAATTAAAGATTTTGAAACACATGAAGCATCTTTAAAGCTTTGTTTTCAACCTCACTTACCCCACTTAGTAGATATTTCTACAGCACCGGTAGATTTGCAGATTGAGTTGATTGACCTTTCAGAAGATAACATTATGAAATCACAATTTGATTTAAAGAAAAGATCCTCTTGAAATTTGGACAAGTGCAATAATTATTGATAACCATTGTCTTCCTCATCATGCTCGAAAAATATTTTCTTGCTTTGCCACTACTTGATGTTGTGAATCATCTTTCTCTTAAATAACGCCAATGAAAGCAAAGTTGAAAACTCAACTAACTGATGTACATTTAGAAGATCAACTCAATGTGAGGACTACCATGCTAGAACCAAATATCAAACTACTTATAAATGACAAGCAGCATCAAAAAAGTCATTAAGGGGTAAGTAAGATTAATTGTAAATGCTTTATAGAAAAGTTACTTTCTCATTCATAAATTTAATATCAAACTCCAGAAAATAGTTTTTTTTAAATCTTTTAAAATTTGCGGCCATGGGTGAAAATGGTTGCTCACCCTTATCTTAAAGGATCATTTTATCGCTGGTTTAATCTAAAAAACTTTATTATGCTCAATGAGTGAAGTCAGCGATTTGGTGGAAGACCAATTTCTCTACTACGCAATTTAACGATGAAGAAATAATCACATATATAAGCAGGTTGAAACAATCGAAGGCGAATGGTCCTGACAATATTTGTCAATTTAGGATGTGGTGTCCTCAGAAAGGGATAACTGATCTTACTAACTATGTCCCTGTCCCTATTAATTTAACTTTAAATATTGTTGCACTGTTATAATCTACATATACTCAAAGATAGTAGAATGAGTTATGTCAGGTCAAATAATCTAATTAAAGAGACGCTGCATTAATTTTGGGGAGGAGGTGATGAGAGCCATTCACTCGAGCCATTATTGAGTTAAGTGCAGTCTGAAAGAGCAGTCCCACTCTAGCAAGTGCTTCGCAAATTCTTGCCCGACCACTCAGCCACCTTTAATTAACGAATCAATAGATAACTCAATGAACTTTAATCATCATCATTGCGCACTGGGACACAAGAAAGATGTGGTGGAGAGCATGGCCCCAGCATTAAAATTGCCACAGCAAAGTGCCTCGAAGGAATAGAAAAAAATGGTTTCAAATGTTTCTCTCTCTCTCTCTCTCTCTCTCTCTCTCTCTCTCTGGAAACTGGATAAAGACGAAACAGCTGTCGCCGCGTCATGTGTTATAAAATTTATATCGAGAAAGCTTTAATTTTAGACGCCAAGGATCCATGACCACGGGACAAGGGATTAACGTCGGTAGAGGAAATCTCGCCCTGCGGGCAGAGCTAAAATCGCGTACCCTGGAGGCAGGAAAAGGCCACGGCTTTCTCCTGCCCTACTTATAGAAGAAAAATGGAAAACACATCTTTATTCTTGATTCTAATTCTCGATCTCAGAGTCGCCCCGTTATCAATTACATTTCGTTTAGCGTAGCGAAGCTCCCGTATTAACCGCCTAAGTCTAGTTCTCGTTACTCTCGCTTTCCTTACCGGTAGTAAGAAATTTCCTTGACCGTACTCTATAAACGTGAGCCTCATTTTTATCTTGCTTGTTTGTTTTTCTTCGTTTGGACTTAAACCTTTATTTGTTTTACGTGATTCCTCTCAGTCCCCTCTCGATCACAAACTTAACGCCACCTATTACTTCACCCGGGGACAGTAGGGACCTCGCGAAATATCCGCGTCATTTTTAACCATAACTCGAACTGTTACCTTTACCCGCCTGTACCATAAAGCGGCGTATTCATGGGCGGCCTTTCTCCTCCTACCATAAAGTGGTAACCTGTGATCGTCCCTACATCACCCTATAAAGGTAACGGTCTCGTGACGTTCCTGCCTCAACCTTTAACTGTCAACCCCTACGTCTCCACCAACAAACTGGTAACCGGTGGTCGTTTACCCTTATACTTATAGAATTGGGGTACCCCATAACTGGTGACCTTCCTCTCCTTAATGTTTTCAACACTTGCATTTCGTCCTAGTCCCCACCACGCATTGGATAGGATTTTCTGTTTGACAGCGGTTCGACAGTTTCCCTATCTAGGCGTCGAATGATGACAGATGAAGACCTCCTATAGTTTTATCTATCCAGAACGTATCAGTTTATCCATTTATTGTCTAATACTCAAAATCTTTTTTCTCTTTCTATAAATCCAGGCTTTACACTCTTCATAACGCTCATGAAAAAATGAACGTTCATTCCCTTCTATGGCGATTTCGAGGCTTTGTTCTTGACTTGTTTAAAGACAGGTTTTCTATATTTTACATATAATGGCTCATTCGTGGGTCCAAGCTTCCATCAATCTTGTAAGTAAGCCCTTTCTGGGCACACACTGGTTAATGATATCAACTATCTAGTCCTTGCTTGCATATCTTGCCAACAATACGCGTGAACAAATTAACAATGACACCTTCCAACCTTATTACACTGGTAGATGCGCAGTTTTCTATTATTCACATAGTGATTTCAAGTCATTACCTTTAATTTCATGGTTTTCACTATCTCTTATCTGTCATTGATAGATACATCAAAGGGGTAGAAACTATACTACTCTGATATCTGTCGTGGAATCAATTCAGACGATTTTGTACTGATCGATTTGATTTCCCTGTTTGGGACGTCTAAAACAATCATTTCCGAGAATGTGAGTAACTTTGGCTCCAGTCTTTTCTTTGACTTTACAAGGTCCCTAAGTATTCAGTATATATTTACTTTCCCAACAACGCAAGGGGAATGTAATCGTGGATTTGTTTCTCGGACAGTATAAGAGTTCTTTGCTTGCTAGTTCTACTCCAGAACACTAGTACAAAAGGCTCCTCTGTGTATTTAAGGACCTAGGCTCACAAACTAAGGCTGATGGTTCAATTTTCCCAGCACAAGCTCTTTTTGGCAGCCCTCAGTGAATATCCTGTACCTTTTCTACTCCTAAGGATTTTGCCATACTTCTAAGTAAATTTGCGGAAGCTCTAAAGACACACTCACATGAGACTTGCGGGGCTTCTGTTCCCGGAAGCTTTTCGTTGATTAAAAAGTTCTCGTCCCCGAAGACCTTCGAAATTATTGTGATGTGGCGTGACGAACTTAAAATGCCCTCTAAAATTTGATAATTTTTTTCATGGGTCTCTTACTTCGGTAAACCTAGCAGCCATAATCTTTTCACTATCTATGTTAGCTTAAATTAATTCAGAACAATTGCTTTTAGAAGCTAAAACCAGCAAAAGTCCCTTCTGCTCGTAATAAGACTTCTCATGTTTCGATCTTAAGGAAGCTTTCAGTGTTCAGCGAGGTGGAGGTAAATCCTTTTCCTTTTAAAAGGAGAGCTCATTTCCTGAAACAAAATGAATGACTCTTGCTTAATTTAAACAGAAGGAGAGACATTGACATCCATTCCAATATATAAAGTCACACAAACATACATTCATTCGGATTCCCTTAAACTAGGCTAAACGCTATCGCTAATGTCACTCGGAGCTGCTAGAAAGATTGTGGTTTCAAATTGCTAACTTTGTATTACCTATTTTCTTAGGAATTGGTTACTGAAAAGGTTCCCAATTGGGAGCAAAAAGATGAATATCTTGGAGTGTTATTTCTGTTATTTCCATACCGGCACATGTTTGACACTTTCACGACAATGTTCATTAATATAAATAATTATTAATAGATCTTTTCTCTTATTAGAGCACAACTTCGTCTCCTCAGCCAGATGGCTGAACTGCCGGCTCAGCCCGCTGAACTGTCTTTCTCATGCGCGGGGATTGAGGGCTAGGATCATTCCTATGTTATATTTATTTTCGGGTTTGGTGGATGGGGAAGGGAGTCGAATAAGAAGAAATTAAAAAAATAAAAGCTAAACATTATTTAATGGCTAAAACTTCACAATGTCTTTGTAAATTTGAGCAACTAAGCATCTTCCTTTATTTCTTTGCCTCCATAAAAACTCGCACAGATAGGAATCGATCAGAGAACGAGCGATTCCACATTCTTTTTTATTTCTCCTTTTTGCCTTAACCATAAGGACTATTTGGTTTGTGTGGGAACCTGTTTCTGGATTTTTAAAGTTCTGCGAGTGGTTAACAATCAAATGCTAATATGGCATCTCTGACAGAGATTGAATTACAATGTATGCAAGTCACTTATCAGGTACAGTAGTGATCGAATTATTATGGATTTCTTGAAAATTCTTAATTTGGAGGGAAAAGGTAACTTAAAACTACTTAATGAGTCACTAATGTGGTTATTTTATCATATTAGTGTGAAATAACTATTTTACATTTTTGAAGACTAAATATTAGTGTTTTGCTTCATTTTATGGCAGACTTGTTAAAATAAAAGAAGGCAACACTGATTCGGTTTTGCCTGCTGTGGCAAATGTTAGTCTCGTGCCTCAGTTCCAATTCAGACTTCGCTGTTACTGCCCCATTAATTAAACTAGTGCTTATGTTGCTTGCCTGTGGATAATAGTAACCGTTTTTTTCTTGCAGTGTAATAGATAAAAACAAAATGAACAGCTCTGGATAAAGTTAATGACTTGAGTCCTCGGAAAATTGGACAGAGCAAAGTTTTATTAAGTGATATTGCAGTAAAACAAATAAATTGGGAGTCTCCTCTCAACATTAAGCAATATAAACAAAAAAAATGAAACTGTCTTAATTTGGATTCAGCAAGGGCTAGGAAATGTGGTCGCACGAGGAAAACAGCACCAAGAACAAACAGGAAAATAAATCAAATGGCTATTTAGGACAAAAAAAAATATTGTAGGAAGATTGCAAGCGAACTGTTAGCAGATGGCATTATTCTTTCTCGAATAACAGTAAATAGGAGGTTACTGGACAGTAAATTACGAGTCTACCGTCCAAGAAGCCTAGGCTTACCAAAACCATGATACAGGCACGTCATGTCTAGGCTAATGCTCATGCTGATTGAACTTCTTAGCAATGGAAACAGGTAAGAGTGGTACATTGCATAATAGAACATACTGTACCAACTGTATTAGGTACATTCTAATTTATCTACTAACTTCGCGTTCATGCTGAATGAAATAATTTCAAGTCATAATTTGTCTGGCTGTTTAACTGTTGCCACTAGCATCGCATGTCTTTTAAGTACTGCTACAGTGTTTTATATTGATGCAGGTTGTGTTTTCAGACGAGTCAACTATTGCAGTACTTGATGACCGTGTGCAGACAGTAAAGAGGCGGTCAGGTGAGGAGTTTATACCAGAGTATCTTAAAAAGACTGCAAAATATTCACAGAAAATCATGGCGTAGTGAGCAATTTCTGTACATGGGCCAAGTCGCTTGAAGATTGTTGAAGGTACAATAAATCAGTATAAGTATATTGAAGTACTGAAAAACCGTTTGATACCTACCTCAAATGAGAGAATAATTCGGTGAAAGATCATGCATATTTCATCAAAACTCAGCTCCTTGTCACACGGCGCGATCAGTAAAGACATCGTTTGCACAAAGGGGCATTGAACTGCTATCATGTCTTGTAAATTCCCCAGACATGAATCTATTGAGAGTTTATGCCTTTGTTATATTCTAAAAAATGAAATACACAACGTTCCCATAGCAACCAAATCAAAGATCATAGAACGTCTTAGCTACGTTTGGCTTAACTCTGACAGAATAAAGCAATTAGGCAGAACTTTAATCACTGGCATGCCAGAGCGTGTTAAAGCACTTAAAGCGGCTAAAGGAGGTCGAATAAATTGCTTAATTGTCAATAAAATAACTTTATATAACCTTTTTCCAGAAAAATTACGAATTTTCAAGAAATCCTCAATAATTTGATCATTAGTGTATAATAGCCATGCCAGGCAATGTATGTACATTCTTTAATTATAGATAATAATATTTCTGCCGATCTATCAATAACTTCATATATGAAACACTCGCACGTTTCCCTGCAAATCCTCCGATAAACCACTACACTGGTAAAACTCTCGCGACATTGTTTTTCTTCATGAGAACAAAGATTCATCTATTTCTAATCTCAATCCACTTGCACCGATCTTTATAGGATTTTTGATTAACTAATTTGAGCACACTTTACGGAGATAGTTCTTCCAGTCTGTAATAGTATTGCATAACATTTTTAGTTGCTCTTTACAAAATAAGTAGTTGTTAAGTTGTTGCACCATGCATGAACGAAAAAGATGATTGTTTCCATAGGTATTTTTGACCCTTCTAACCAGGCATCGCTTCTCAATCCGGATTTGCTTTTACACCCCTGTTTGCGACAACGCCATACAGGTGGGTAATGGGACAACGAAAGTTTCATGCTGTGTCCATTTTTGCAAATTCTCTACTGCTGCACAATACCTCTTTCTTGCAAATAATTCACTGCTTCTTCTATATTATGCACCTCTCTAGCAAGTTCGTACGTCAACATTTTGTAAGAGTAAAAACAATGCTTATGCTTCTAAACAAACCAAATGATATCTTAGCACTAGAGATATAACAGGCTACTCACTCGAGTAACTAGCCGTTCAGCCATCTGGCTGAGGAGACAAAGTTGCGTCATAATAAGAGAAGAGATCCCTATCAATTATGGATTTCGATTTTATATAGTTATTTTAACCTGACTCCTTTCTCTCTCGGCTGGTACTCCATGTGCAATTCATTCACTCGACTTAATGCTGAGTCAAAAGCCGACTCTGGGAGATGACACTCAGCAGCTACGTACCAAAAGAAGACAATTCACTTAGCCGCTGTTCCTCTGTTCGTTTTCAATTACTCTCGCTGCCACGCATAACTCTCTTTTTTCTCTCTCTCTCCTGTCACATTGAGTCAGCACTGGTATCCTCCCGCGCCCCTCATATCATCGAGGCTGTCAGCTCGAGATTAAGAGCAAACTATTTATTATAACCCTTGTAATAAAGTGTAAATAGTCGTGATGTTTCTTACTCACCTTCGATACCGCACGTCAGACGTTGAGGTTTAACGAACCTTTTGAACTTTTTAAATAAAACGTTTTATTGTCGACAAAGCACAACGCAGTGGATATTGTTTACTTAGGTTGTCCAAAAGCTTTTTATACTGTTTCCCCTAAGAGATCGTTACTGAAACTAAAAGCGCCCCCAAAATATAAGGGAAATTCTTAATTAGAGAGAACATCGACATTCAAATCGTTCAGATTGGGCTGTCGTAAAGGAGGGAAATTCAGACGTTGCTCCACTTACGAGCGGAATTATTCAAGGGTCAGTACTTGGCTCACCTTTGTTTATGGTATACACAAATGATCTTGATAATGGTTTACTTAGTGTAATTTCCCCAATTCCCAACAGCCGTTTTTAAATCCAATTTGTCCAACTTCCCTCGTGACATATATGTAGAACTAAAGGGACATAAATTTTAATCTACATGACTGCAGGATTATACACCGAGGATGTCCAAGTTGAAAAGAGGATTACCAAATCGACAGAGAGATCCTTAAGTCTGTTATCTTAGAAAAGGACCAAGGAGCTTAATTTCGGAAGAACTCAAAGTGTAGAAAAATGCGTTAAAGTTTTTTTGAAAGGAAACAAAATATTGAAATATATTGGTAGAAATTTCACGTATAAGTAAAAATATATCATTTTGCATCTATATATAGTTCTCTTCCTTCCTTTTCGCGAGTACACAGTTCAAATTTGTTTGCGTAGCGCTGTTAGAACGGGTCTAGTATGCCTATGACCCTATGAGTTGACGTACATTAAACAGAAAAACAAACACATAAATGTAATGTAGAGCAACTAAACTAATTTTCGAGATTAAGAATAAACTGTACATACAAGGAAAGACTTTGATTATTAGACCTTTTATTACTCGTACGTAGCTGATTGATTTAAGTGTTTAAAATTCTAAAAGAACCCAGTAATGCTTATTATACATATACTACTGTTTGAGTTCAATGAATGTGCAAACACTTCATCATTACCAGAGCTCAAAATCTATTTAGTTATAAAATCACTAAACCTGAATTGGTCTACATTGGCGAAGAGTGCAATAAACGTAAAAGTGATTTGACGCGTATTTTTCAAATGTAAATAATACCAAGTAGAAAGCACAGATGAAAATATTGACTGTATAATCAAGAAAGATAGGAGGAAAATTAAAAAAAAATGATGCCAACGATCAGTCCTCTAAAAAGCCTGAGTACAAATACGTTTTCAATTTTCCTTTGCATTTTTCTTTTAAAGTACTGGTGGTTCTCATATTACGCAGAGGATAGGTCACAGAATTTGAGCGCGCAGGATAAGGACTCGTGTTCTAGCATGTCTGGATTTTTATGAAAATTTCATGGTCAACTAAATCATTTTTAATTTACATAAATGACTTAATTAAATTAAAGTCTTTTTTAAAGACATATTAGAACAAACTATGCAGACTTATTTTAGACTAGGATGTTGGGTGTTGAAATAAACGAAGTCACAAAAAAATCTTTAGATGTTAATACGTCGTAATAATACTTTATAGTGCCCACATAAAATAATAATAATGATAAGTTTAATAAGTTTAATAGATCTGTAGCGCTCATTGCAAGGTCGATTAGAATCAACAATCAACCCTCACAAATGAGTGCCATATAAATCCTATGAAGTCTCGAGATGGGCACGCCAATATTTATGCACATACAAATAAAATAAAAAGACAAAAGTGCAATGCAAGGCAGAATAGGTTTAACAACAAAGTCTCACATATGAGTACCATGTGAATTTTATAAGGGCTTGTCACAGGCACATAAATCAAACATTGAAATACCTGTAATAATTAATTAATGTAATACAAAACAAATACTTGTAAACAATGTAAAATTATAATTTAATAATCTATGTATCAGTGAAAAGCAGAATATTTTGTAATAAGGCAAGCGAAATCGTTTTGCTCCTGCGCCTACGTAAAAACATACATACATCAGGAAACAGCTGTAACCGACGTTTTTACCTCATAGATAAACAGAGACGGTGGAAACAGCTGTGCACACATAGAACGAAATCTGATCTGACCCACCAGAGTTTACATGAACCTGTGAAAAGACAAAATCGATCTTGCTACAAATGTTGGTTGATAAAGCACGGTCAGGTTTCCGAATTCAGATACTATCTTGATGCACACAGTCTCTTTGACCAAACAAGCTCCGCCCAACAGTCTTATTAGAGAAGACACGCTAAGCTCCGATGAGATCTCCCCGCGTTCAAATTAGAGAAGCGAAGCCACGCCCCCTTAATTGGCGTTAGTATAAATAAACGGGCAGAAATATACAACAGCACTAGCATTATTATTAGTTTTATTATTATTATCATTGGATTCATTTGATTATCATGACGCAGAAGGAGACTTACAAAAAACACTGATAGTCAGCCAAAGACGTGAGCACACAAATGAACCACGAAAACTCAACAATTTTACTTGCTTGAACCAATTTAGTCCTAAGCCAAGATTAAAAGCCTTACAAAACCGCCATTTTATTCTCCCGAGTCCTTCCTTCTGCCAAACAACAATCAGGTTACCATTCGAACCCAGCCTACGGATTAACCAAAAGAACAGTTTGGAGTCAGACCAAACTCGACTGTAAAGCCAGCTTACCTTCTTTACCAAATAAATCGGATCATCAACCGCAACCGCTATAACTGGTGACCTAGATCATTGTGCGCCTTGAAACTTAGTGATTCCTTATTCTCCTTAGTGATGTTCGTACGCGCTGGCATTGTTTGCCAGAAAAGCCCTGTCTCATCTACATTGAACACTTGTTTCAGAGAATAGCAGCCCTCAGATATTATGTTGTTGAATTTAATCAACTATGTGAGCACTTTCCGCTACTCCATGGGGATACATATTTTTTTAAATTGAATCGTTGTTAGAAATAATCAAGCCATACTCTGCTGTCAGAAAAATTAAAACGTACCTGTTTCCGTCATTCTTTGTTTTGTTTTTTTAATTTCTTCGTACAATGACTGCTTTACTTTGTATTAAAAAAAGGCTAAGTGGTGCACCCTTTCTTCTTTTGGTCTATGATCTAGGTGTACAAGTGTGTCTCGTTACTGAATCACGAGGGGGTGATGTCTTAGCAGAAAGGTCCGATGATAGATATTTAGAAATTCCGTTATTTTATGTTTGGTTTTTCTTTATTGTTCTTACTCTAGATTATGTTAAATTCATAGGTTTAGAGACCTCCATTATTTTCATTCCGCTCTCCAATTTATTAAGGGCTCCTATTGTCGCTTTTGTACTCAACTTTATTTTAGTTCTGGAGACACACTGTGATGTTTGTCCTTTATAGTTGGTTCTTTTCACTTTTGGGCCATTTCACTTAATAGATCGTTACTTCTTGGTAAATGAGAGCACACCACATTTGTGATCACTGTTAAAAGACTGTTGCTATTCATATCTATATTAATATCTGAGGATTGAAAAGATCAGCGAGATGCGCTTTGCAAGAGTAATTAGGGTGTCGAAATATGTATAATTTCCAAAAATTCTGCGAGGACTACCAATTGCGCGTACTAAAAAGATCACCTACATATAACTATACTTTCACTACTAGCAAGTGATGGCTTGCGGGAAGATCGTTTATATTTTTTCATATGTTGCTAATGTGTAATCCTCTTCTTCAATTACTCTTCTTCAAATTTTTCTTCTTTAATTTTCTTGTTCTTTTTTAATTCTTCTTTAATTCATGTCTTCCTTTTCAATTCTTTATTTTCTACATCGTTTTCTTTTTATATGGCGATTAAAACTTCCTCTTCGTTTTTAGTACTTCTTTATTAATTCTTACTTTTTAGTTCTTCTTTGTTTTGAATTGAGACGATTACTATATTTTCAATGTAGAGTCGAGAGTGTAGTATAGTGGGGCGAAATTAGAGTAGTTGTGTGGAAGAGGAGCTGGTTCCCTCTCTTGTGCCCCCAAAATATCGTAATAGTACTTACCTCCCATGATTCCTTTCTGTCTCAAGGTTTATCAGGTCGTGCTGTGGTGGCAACCTAGCAAAGCATTCTATGACTTTTTCACAATTACTCCCCAAGTTGCCTTTTTATTAGGTGTTGCCATGGCTTTTAAGAAGGGTATGTTCGAGAGGGCTGCACGCCTTCTTTGTCTCCTGTATCACAGTTAGGCTCTTGTGTTATGTATATTAGCGCTATCTGCCTTCCTCACATTTTAAGTTCCCCTAAATTTTAGAGATTTATTTAAAATCCCTTCTAAATGCCCCTCTAGAGCTGTTTGGATTTCTGGTAACGTTGTAGATAAAGGTACCTTCTTTAGTCGTTATGGTTCACATATTCTTGTTGCCACTAAAAATGACTTGTAAGGTAGCAGCAGCGTCCCATATTTTGCAATCCAGGGTATCCCGAATGATCATCTATCAAGATTGATACGAATTTAAAATTTCGACTACTTTCCGAAAGCTCCCAATGCATCGACATTCAACGGTGGAACCGTCTTTAGACAAAAACTTTCTGTGTTAAAGAGAAGCATTATTGTACAAGGAAGAAATGAGAACAAACAAATCCCCAAGGGTCAGATAAGATTGATACACGTCATTTGAAGATATTAATGAAAGGTCTTTAAATGAAATATCTACTATATTCGTCCATAAGAAGTCTGGCTTGAAGATTATATAGTAGCAAATTTGGCGCAAATAGTTAAGCAACGGAATCGCCCCTACCAAGTAACCCACAAAGGAATTCATGCTTGCTCTTTGTGTAAACGCGCTCTTTTACGTAATTGTTTCCCTCAAATTTATAATAATCCCTCATGGCCTCAGTATTAACAGTTAACAAGATTTACTTACTATCTTAGTCATTATCACGCCTAGCTGTTTAGCTATCGTCGATTTTTTATCCATCTCCTTTTTTCCATTTGTCTCTACATTTATTCCTTATCTCTTGGGGGATAATGGTCTCGGTCATTACCATTTTAGCCCCATTTTATCATTGAATAAACTCCAACCAAGCAATTTTGGGCCGATCAGCTTTAAAGGATTTAATTCAAAGTCTTTTTGAATCAATACCTTTTCAGCTTGAGGTGCGTGGAAAGGCCTTTGCTTACCGACAGTATGCGAAAACAACGTTGGGAAAGCTGTCTTCGCTTTCTCAGCGACTTGAAGAGTCATGGAAATCGAATTCTCCTTTTTAATCACTTGTAGACTATATGTATAAGTTATTATGTCGGTCCGATGGTAACCATTTTACTTTTCAATGAGGTTTTGAAAGTTTTGATCGTCGTAAGGTCAGATATGTTTGTTAATTGATAATACCTTTGTTAATTAAATTTTTTTTTAATTATTGAAATAATTAAGAACACGTGACTTAGGTCTGTTTGCCTTGTTTCTGATGAAAAAACCTTCACGGTCGATCGGGTCATCAACTAGCAGAATGACTCATGGCCAAGACGTCCCTGAGATCCGTTACGTGTCCACAACCAAGCATTGGGTTTTTGTGATGACACTCAGCGTCGTGGCTTCGAATTGCGAAAAGATGCCGCTGGTGTGGTTTTCGGCCGGTTACAGGCTCACTGCAACCGATTACAAGGACACCTTGGCCACGAAAGTCACGGCCTGGGTGAGAAAGATCAAGAAGAAGCCGGGCTAACTCTTTTAGCAGGACGTTGCCCCGGCCCACATGGTCAAGACCGTGAAAAAGTGTTTGGGGTCGAATATGAACTTCTGGTTGAAGGATTTTGGGTCGCCGCAGACGCCCGACCACAATCTCATCGACTACATCATTTCTAAGTTGGCTCCTCTGTTGGCTCCTTGCACAGTAGCTGTTTACTCTGTACCTGACATTGAGCTCCCTCATAGATATCGTAGGGATGACTTGTGCAAAAGATTTTTAATAGGTTTTGCAGGGGGAGATATTTTTTTCTAGGCGCTTGGTAGCCTATGAAAACCATTATTGGCATAATTTCTGTTTCAATTTTAACGGCCAAGAATGCCTCATCCAAATTGTTAACTTCCTTGAATTTTAGGTCTTTACTTCTGATTGCTATGATCGCCCTTCTCGCCCGAAAGCTTCGCGTTAATGACAGTGTAATTAAACATTTTCCGTGGATTTCTTTCTGGATTCACTCCGTGTTCAGATATTAATATAGTATCTGGGTCCGTCTCTCTGAAAATCTTTCCGAATGTTGATGTTTTACTGATCCAGCCTTGCGTGTTTATTTGCAGTAAGCTGTGCTTTTTTCCCCTATGCTTCCATTGTTTTATTAAGTTAAAATACTTAAGGTTTCTTGTAGTTCTGTCCGTTTAATCTCTTGCCGGCTTCTGTGTAGTCTTAAATTTGCCGCATTTCATTTCGGAAAATGTCTAATGACTGAGAATGACGCAGTCTCTAAGATAGACACGTATTCCACCCTGGGATAAGAGTTTTTCCATCTTATTCTCGTCTTTTTCTCCTGTCTTGCCTTTAAATGTCTAATTTTATTTACCCTTTTGAGTGCCTTGATGACGTCTTCTTTCCTCTTTTCTTTTGGAATTGGGTACTACTTATTAATATCTACTTTCAGATTGATAGTTGCTGTATCAATGCGGTTCTCTTTGCTGTTGCTTCCCTCGTTAGTTTGTTCGGTGCTTACTGTATCTTCTTTGGTGTTGGCGTCATTGATGCAGCAACTATCAATCTGAAAGTAGATATTGATGAGTAGTAACCAATTCCAAAAGGAAAGAGGAAAGAAGACGTCATCAAGGCACTCAAAAGGGTAAATAAAATTAGGTTTTTAGTATTTCGGCTGAAGGGGGTTTCTCAGGGAACCACATATTCTTCGTCCCGTTTTTCTCTAGCATTGCATTTAATGTGTTCACGAAGGTTCTTGGCTTTCCTATGTTCATAACGTGCGGATGTAGGATGCACGTCAGAAGTTCCGTCGATGTTCCCTGTGATACTGTTAGGTGTGTTTGCGCTTCCTTCATCTATTTCGTGGCTGCATTTGCCGCACCCGCATAGGTACGTTTCTTTTATTTTCCACTTCGTTTTTTTTACTTCCCTATACTTCCTTTCCATTGTTTCCTTTCTTTTGGGGCATGTCATAGCCATATTCCTGTGTAGTTAATGGCAATCTATGTATTGCTTAATTGTTTCTTTGTAGTAGTTTCTTCATTCATGACTCTTTTACGAATTTCAGAACATCCTGTGTCCGTCTCTGTGCACTTTCGGGTTAGGTGGTCTTCCATTTTGTAACACCTAAACCATATTTGTTTATTAAGATGTTTTTCAAATTCCGTATTTTCTGAAGGAAGCCTCAAAAATATACCACCAAGGACATAAATAGTCTTCAGTGGTATATTTTTGAAGTCATCTCTGTTGTCGCACACACAATTTTGAATACATGTGTGTAGTGGCCAAATTTAATAATTTCGTTTATTTTGATACCTTAGTAATTATTCTGTTATCTGGGAAGGGATTTTGGTCACGAGTCAAATATTTTTGAGTGTTTTCATACCTTTTTGTGATACTAACTCCTCAACATCCTTCTCTGTGTTACATATAACAATGTAAGCACTTTTTATGTCGATGATCTTCGCGAGGGCTACTTTTAGTTGTCCGTAGAACGCTTAATACATGTGGTGATCCATTTACACAAAAAATACAAACACTTTTCTACACGGTGTTCCAACCGGACCGACCATTGATTTTGCCCTTGGTCACATTTTCCTTCTAGGTTACAACAACATCGGTTCCCACGAAACTGTCTTTGACCATTTAGTTTATTAACGTCAATCTGCTTGACTGAATACTATAAACATTTCCCGAACTTTTCCCGAATTTATTATCATTTCCTTGGTGGTGGTAGCGACCCCGTTTCCGGCCCGACAGTGGGTTGGGGACCCTCACACCTATTCCAGGCCACATCCCAGCTCCCCGGACCATCGCAGGAGAAGACCCGCCGCCTCCCGGGGTCTCTCCCCGAGATCCACCGGGCCCAGTTCTGTGTGTATCTGTGGGTAGTTGAAAAGATGTGTGGTGTCGTGTCTCTGTGTTAGGCATTTGGAGCAGTTTCGTGTTGTATGGGTGGTGGGAGATATTTTGTGCATGTATGATGTCAGAAGTGGTGATTTTTTTGTTCGTATATGTGCTAGTGTTCTTCTGATCTCCTTGTGAGTGTTTGTTCTGAGTTGTATATGGTTGGAGGTATTGCACTTAATAATTTGTTGTGGGTTCTGTGTGCCACGTATTGTTGTGCGATCTGAGAGTGGATTGTTTTCATGTTTTGCTTGATTGTGTGTTCTGTTGTTGTTTTAGTGTCTGTGTCTAAGTTGGTGGTGTAGTTGTTGTTGTTATCGAAAATGGTCTGTTGTTTGTGTCGGTGATTGGGATGTTGTCTGGTGGTGTGGTGGAAGGGATGATTTGCGTTGTGATGCATGTTGTTTTAGGTGATCTTTTGTTGTTTTTGGTGAATTTATGTTGTTTTAGTTGTGTTGTAAGTTGTGATGCATGTTGTTTTAGGTGATTTTTGGTTGGTAAGATATTCGTCTCGTCGTGTAGATGTTGGGTGTTTGTGTCAAGAGTGCATCCTATGGAAGTGCGGAGAGCTGTGTTTTGTAATGTCTCTAGTTTTTTGGTCTTCGTTTGTGAAATGAGTGAGGACCAAATTGTGTTGGCGTATTCTAGTACTGGTCATGTGATTGTCTTGTATGTGTTAATGAGCGTGTCCTAGTGTGTATTTGGGAGTTTTTTGATGACCTTGAGTGTTTTCGTGGCCTTGCCTATTGTGTTTTGTATGTGTTTTGAGTATGTGAGTTTGGGGTCGAAAGTGATTCCAAGGATCTTCGGTTCTTTTGTAGTGAGCATTGGTGGGTAATGGTGGGTAACAATGGTTTTCAAGAATTTGTGTGTGTTTGTTTTGTGCCCTATTGCTGGTATAGGTGATGTTCCATAATTCTTGTTTGAGTTCTTGTATGGCACCATCTATTTGTTTGTTCTATAATGTTGGGGTCTGATGGGTTTTGTTTTCTAGTGTTGTTCCGTTTTGCTATGAGGTTTCTGATTGGTTCAGGGAGTAGTTTTTGTGTGTTGCGTATTTTTCCACGTGGAATGTTGTTTGTCTGTAGTGTGGTGTTGGTTAGTATTTTGTTTGCCGTGTGTGCATCTTTGGGGAGTTGGATATTGAAAAGTGGTTGTTCAATTTATTTTGTGTATATCGTTCAGTTTGCCTTGTGATAATTTTGTATGTTTTGAAGTTTTGCTGTAGCCTGAAGTTTTTTTGTGTTTAATGTGATTAAGATGGGGAGATGGTCAGAGGAGAGAGCGTGTGTCGTCTTCAAGGTGAGATGTCTGTGTAGAGTGTTTGTTGGAGTGGTGAAGTTTGGCGAAGTGGTTTGTTGGTTGGGGTGTGTGGGTATGCGGGTTGATGTATCCTTGTTTAAGGTTATATGCTTGTAGTTTTAGATGATGTCGGCGATGAGTTCTCCTCTGTGGTTTTCTCTGGGTGAGTTCCAAAGTTCTGAGTGTGCGTTGATGTCTCCTGTGATTATGGAGTTCGTGAGAGTAGTTGAGTGAGTGAGGAAGTTTGTTATGTCTGCATCTTCATTTGAATGGTTGGGGTCCATGGTGCCTCTGGGTGGGATGTAGTGGTTTGTGAAGTGTGAGTGCTTAGTTTGCTTAGGTGTATTTTGGTGATTTATGCTTCGTTTTTTTGTGTGTATATGTTGTTTTTGAGGGGGGTCCGTGTATAGGTGATGTTGCTTTTGATGTATGTGATGGGGCCTCCTCCCCTTTTGTGTTTTCTGTCGGTTCTGATTGCTGTGTAGTTTGTGATTTGAGGAGTTTTCTGTTTTTCTGTGAGTTTGGTTTCTTGGACGGTGATTATGTCTATTTCATGTTTGTCTTTGAGGTGCTCGAGTTCTGTCGTTTTCTTGTTCAGTCCATTTATGTTTATTTGTAGTATTTTTAGGTGATTGTTGTGTGTGTTTCGTTTGTTTGATTGTCTAGGGGTTTGTAATGTTTGTGGGAGTGTGGGTTGTGAGTTTGTTGGTTGTAGCGTTAATCGGTGTGGTGCTTGTGCCTGCAAGGGGGCCACAATATCAATCCCTTTCTCACCATTTATCTATCTTCCAATATATTCCTATGATAGAGAATCTCTGCTCTCTTTCTCTCAAACACATATCAACGAACTTTCACTTCAGACAAAGCTTCTCCCCGGAAACCCCATTGGTCAGGCCCACTTTCTCAACGCATATAAAACAATCACACAATAAGTCTCACATTATTAAGACAGTAGATCAAAACACTTTGGCTTCACATTGTGCTCCATCCACCGCGAAAGGCATTCCTCGGTGGATAGGATTCACAAACTCACCAGCTCCAGCCATTCATCTTATTAAACGTCAAGTTCAAAATAAAGGTATTTTTATCAACTTGTTTGCAAATCTAAATACAAACTTATTTGGTGGAAACCCTCAGGCGAACTCTAATTAGCAACTTGGATTCATATATCAGAGAAGAAATATTTGTTCCAAGTTGGAACTGGTGACCTCCAACACAATAAAGCAACCTCTCCTCTCGCTAAGAGTATCAACCACTTCTCTCGCTACATATATTTCCCTTTATATGGCTTATTTTCTCGATCAATAGTACGTAGAGGTATGTGATAGAACGGTCTGAGGCCGCATTGCTTCAGCCCCTATCACATGTTGAAACACATGCTTCCCCACTTGTATCCTGCAAGAGGAAGTAGAAGGCGTGTTATCGCCCATCATAGCCAATGTTTAATCAAGGAGGTTCACTTCCCCATTCGCCTGCATGCGTCGATCTCGCCAGATTGAATTAGGCTTATGGGCACATAAAATATTTTCCCAGGCGCCACCATGACATTCCATCGAAGTCCCCCACCCCATTGTCTCCTACGCCAAGGGGCTGGCTCCGGCTATTTATACCATAGCATTTCACATTTGAGGCAGATCCAGATTATCTTCGCGAGGAATCAAACCGATCCTGTCTCCCTTGTGCACCTAGGAAGTCTCCCCGAGAAACCCCTTATTGTCCAGAAGAGGACAATATCCCTTGAGTACCAAGGTTCGTGCTCTTCGAGACGCCAAGTCAACAAGGCCTCCCTGTTGTTCAGAAAGAACAACTTTAGAACAGCCATTGTTCTTTGAGCCCGTTCGACAAGAAATGGTTCTCACCCCCCCCCCATCACTGTTGTTTAGAAAGGGAACAACATTAGAACAGCCATTGTTCTTCAAGCCCGTTCGCCAAGAAACGGTTCTCGTTCCCAAGACATCACGTCAGGATAATCTAATTCCCCCTTTTTAACGTTCTTCAAGAGAACGCTTGGTTAAAACAATAACCTCCATTGTTCATCTAGAACATCTCCGATATCCTGTCACAAGGACCGCTCTTACTTCCGAGCCCCACTTCGCTCTCACTCCTCGAAGACAGTCCTTCCCCTCTCGTTAAGGACAACCCCCCGAAGAACCCCTTCTCCTGGAAATCGCCAGTTGGAACGAAGATTCCTTCCCATCGTCTTCCTCTTCACGACAACCTTGTAATTACGTAAGCTAAGCATTACCTTTAATCATTTAACCTTTTGTCAACGCAACTCTGTGCTTTAAACGGTTTAGCGAACCATTCCCCCTTTTTGTTTGTTTGCCGTTTTAAATCTCTCCAAATCTTAATCCTCAGATTAGTCAGATATTCCCATGACCTTTTTCATTTCCTGTGTTTCTCCCATTTTAATCCCCGTTTATGTAAACATTTTCCGTGTGTTGTTTGATAGTTTAATTAATAAAACTCTATTTTATTAATGATAGCCATATTATTTATCCTTGTTGCCCGTTCCACTTCTTAAGTATATTGAAGATAAATAAGCCTCTCCAGCCCCCCCCTCCTTTTTGAACTAACCTCGGTCATCAGATTACCACGCACTCGAAATATAGAATAATCCCCTCAACGAATAGTTATATATAGTATATCGTCGGGAGCCTATTCTACGACAAGGTACTTGTAGGAGGAATTCTTGGTATCTACTTTCTCTAGTGTGTGTGAGGGTGGGGGGGTCCACGTCATCCCATACTTCCGAGCACCGAGGCGCTCTTTTCTTTGTTCCTTCGTCTAGAGATTATGTTTCCTTCTGTTTTCTTGAATATAAAACTGTAATGAAATACACTAAAAGCGTTTCCTAATTGCCTATGGTTTTTTATTTATCTACTAATTTTAGCACTTCAAGACCACCCTTCCTGTATAGACCTAAGCTATTACTCATCTCTACAGAATTTTGAGCTCATATTTTTAAGGACCCCCACATCGCGCCTTCTTTTGAAGCTTCCTTCCCGGGTTCACTATACCCAAACATTTATTGGGTCTAGGCGCTGTGGTGGTAGTGTTATATTCTTTTAGTCGATGAAAGAAGTGGAAGTTATAGTGTGGAAATAAAAAGAAAATTAAGGGTATGAAACTCATTTACGGTGAATACTCCTCCCACTGGAAACAAGAGGAATCTCCACTCAGTTCAGTGGACAAATATTTCTTTTCTTTCTTGAAATTTTTATTTTTCCAATCTTCTTGTGAATATTCACGTTTTTTTGCCGGATGTGCTCGTCCTTGTGTCCTTTACTGTGCTATTACCTTTTCTTGTTAAGTGCGTTTAGGGATGACAGAGTGAGTCCTTCTCTAACACAAATCTGCTCGTTACAGCCACATTTACAGCAGCGCCACTCCGCAGAATGATGACGAATACTTATGCACATCGCATGCTTACGCTGTCATAACTTTGATTTTGGCCCGATGTTATGATTCTGAAAATGGTGATGCATCTTCTTTGGTTTTCAACACAAGATTTTCAGATCCCACACTGATAAAACATCATCCAAAATGAGTCAATCTGTAAATAAACTCCATATGATATATATGTGAACATAGTAGCTCCTCGGTGTGGATAAATTTAGTATTGCCTCTACTATGTCAGAAAGGGGTGAAATGTCATAGTTGGTTCAAAGTTCCCGAGGAATTCTAAGATCACTAACTCCAATTGGCATTTATTAATAGTTAGTTTTAAACCATGAACAAGCAAACGCTCACAGACTTGATTCATGTGTAAAAGATGTGACACGCGATCATTCAAGACAGAATTGACATCGAAAAGGTATAGATAAAGAAGAGGCTACCTAGAACTTGGGTTTAGGAAACTGAGAAAAGTCTGGTATGATCTCAAATCAAGTGACATGAACATAAATTTGTATAAACCAAAGGGAGTGAATATCGACGTCATATCCATGCTCGTTTCCTACACATGTATCTGATGAAAGGCCTTTATTAAGATCAAGCTTAAAAAATAATTTTGCCGCTGTAATAAGTGCTGTAAAGTTAGAAATGAAGTGTGCGAGGTCTCTATCACCCTCAGTGATTCTGTTTATAGGAGGAAAATAAAAAACCTGCCTGCATGTGCCATCTTTCTTTGAACCTACGTGTGTAAAAGTGACGCTCGTGTGGATGTCAAATTCCTTCTTGTCGCCTTCCAGTTTAGCAGGTCGCAGGCGACGAGGATGGCAGAAAACAGGTGGATCATTTGTTCGAATGTAGTGTTTAGTTGTGAGTTTAACTGGCTGCCAACTTACTCGAGGGAAGGGGGTTAGGTTTGGAAAGGATGCGAGCAGTTTTGTATGCTGGGCTTGAATGATGGATTGTGCAGCAGAAAGATTGTCTGTGGATCTTGGTTAAGTTCCCAAACAGATGTATTCATAGTGGCAAGCAGTGCATAGGAAGTTGCAGTGCCCTGATGAATCATCCAGAAACCGGGCCATTTAGAGCTTGTCCTTTCAGGTCAAGGTGGAGCGAAAATGCTGAAGAAAGTCGGCCCCTAGGATAAGGTGACTGTTATCTACAATTATGACTAGTTACGGAAGACAGCAGCTTAGATATATGTATAAAAGTAGAGAACATTTAGGGGTTTCTTGTGATATACAGTAATTGTCTGACCTGATACTTATGAAGACGTGATATTATTGGAGATATTCTCCTGCAATCTTGAGACGTTGGTATAAGGAGACTTGTGCACATAAATTAAGTAGTGACACACAAATAAAAATTGTTTGAGTGTTTGAAATTTTGAGTCCCTATTCCTACGTGCAAACGTTCAATCGCCGGTATGAACAGTTTATTATGAAATAAAAATGACACAAAAAAACTCAGATTTAGGATTGTTTTATTGTTGTTTTTTTTATTTCAGTAGTAAAATGGGCTCAACAACCCTTAAATATCTGCTTTGCAAAGTTGTCTGATTTTGGAACTCTACAAATAGGCGGGATTGGAATTGTCCTAATGGCAGTTGTTTTTTGTGTTAGGTCGGATCTTGGCAAAGCGTCTATATTATATTAGTTCAGGTAATCTGCAACACGCAGCTACATCTAAACTATTTAAACTACCAGGCATCTTACTCTTGAAGACATGGGACGGACATACGTCTTGCTTTCAAAGAAGAATTGTTTGTTCTATGTTTATATTGCAATATTACATTGCGATTACAAGGTCTCGAGAATTTTTTTATTTTATTGTTTTATTATATGGATAACTAATTTATTTTGGCCTAAATTAGGCACAACGCTGGGCTGAGGATGAATACAACGGTGTACGAATAGTTTAATTCTTATTTTGTATCAGTAATTATTTTGCTAGATCTATATTTATCCCTGTATTAATTAATTGTGTGTGGCATCCAAATTGCAAGAGGAAGGAGACCCAACGAGGAACCTCACAAATGTTCACCCTATTGGACCTCTGAAATCCTGAAATTGAGCACACGTATTAATTAATGAAATAATATACCATGTAATAAGTAATGAACCAATCTTTAATAGAGAGAATACTTATCTCGCAACTGTACATTTATTAAGAGAAACATGAGATAAGCCAACCGAATAGCTGGAATTTTCCAAGCGGTCACAAAAGCATACACACACAAGGAAACAGCTGTTAGACGAAAAGATCTCAATGCTAGATAACAGGGGAAGCCGAGTAAATAGAGGGTCGTATCTGCTTTGACCGGTTAAGTTGTCGTGGATCTGTGAAACGACAAATATAAACGGTCCTACTGATAGGATGTGGCAGCTCGCTTTGGGAAAAATGTGTATAACTACATTAAAAAGGCACACGCCTCTTTAGACTACACCAAACAGCAACGAAGGAACAAACGAACATACTTCTGATCATTAGCTCCGCCCCGCGCATAAATTAGGAAAAAAGAAGTCACGCCCCCTTGAAGTAGGGGGCTATAAATAGAAGGACTTAAACATTATGAACAAAGAGAGAGAGAATCATTTAAGTCATTTATCAGTATAGCTTACTTGCCATTTTTTATTATTAGCGTCACGAGTCCGTTCCTCGTCCTTAAGTCCTGGCGCCTTAGCCCTAACTACTCAACATTAGTGGAAAAACTTACACACAGCCGCGTAAGATTCGAACTATTTCGCTTGCTCCAATTAAGGTAGACCCAAGCCAAGAATTAAAGTCTACTTATCGACACTTTCCTTCGAGTTCCTTCCTTTAACCCCATAATAACCAAGGTATCTTCTGGAACCCAGCCTAGAAGCGGGTTCTCCGTGAGAAACGTTGGGAGTCGGAGCAAACTCGACTGGAAGACCAAAATTAGGCCTACTACCTACGCCCTTCAAACTGGTCACTCCTTTTACTCCATCAAACTGATGATCACTATCAACCTACAAACTTCAATACCCTATTATAAACCTCGATACTTTCCCCATATGTGTATTTAAGAATGTAAGTGACAAATATATACTATTCCAAAACCTAAATAAATCTCAACACAATATACGATAAATCAGGATTCAATACAAATCTGCTAATTAAACCAATTAATTGCAATTTTTCTCATTGGTTGGAATGAAAAAAAAATATAAAGATAAAAAATAAATACTTCTATATGCATTTATTCTGAAATATAATTTATTAATCTATGTAGGTAAATTTCTCTCTGATCCGCCACTATGAAACAGCCTTTGGCATCTTTTTGTTAAAAGAGAAATGCATAAACATATGCTGTCTTTTACATTTTAACATAACTTTATCTAATTGTGATATAATGGGGCTCCTTATACACTTTCGTATTGTAAGAATTATTTGAACAAAGATAAAGAACTGATATGTATAAAATTTTTAAACTTCAGGATTGAGATTGGGATAATATAAGTGGGGAATATGATGATGATGAAAGAAAAGATAGGAAAGTCAGGCAATATTGGGTATTGGATGAGTGTTGTTGAGATGGTTATGATTAGAAAATAGAGATGGATGTGGTACCTGAGGGTGGTGATGATTTGTGCCAGGTTGACTGGCAAACCCTTTAGATTTGCAGTATGATATGCTTTTGGTTATATTATTTTTACTTTCAGCATAGGAACCATTGTTCTCTTGTTTTTTTTTACATTTTCTTTTTCGTTAATCTTTGGTGTATGCGAATTGTGTATGTAAATATGAATGTTGAAAATGTCCATAGGTGAAAAAAATAGAAAGGAATAATAATACCTGAAGACATATTCAAGATTCATTCGGTGGAATTTTAACTACGAGAGCCTGAAGCTGAAGCTTTATTTATCGCCCTCACAAGAAAGCTTGATCGACGATTTATCAATCCGAAGAATGAATTAAGGTAAAAATAAACCTTCTTGCCAAATAAGGAATTGAAGTAAGATCATTTTGCTGGTGACCTTTACTCGAATGTTGACCTCACGTCTCAGTGGAGCAGCTTCACCTTAATTTACCTTGCATCCAGCAACTTTTCACCAAGTGCGGTTTCCAAACTTCCACACTAATAACCTAATACAGTTAAATATTCACCACTTGAAACTCCACAGACTGTTAAACCGATCTCACCAGAAAAGTCCTTTCCCGTGGCCGAATCTTAGACGAAGAGGCATGGGATCGAATCCTGCACTGCCCCCACGGTAGATGCGGATGCGGGATGATTGTCTACCCCACTCTCCTCCTAGATCGTAACTTGAAGGGCTGAACACATTTTCTGTCTTGATGATAGAAGTTGCAATGGAACTATGACCTGTTCTCCGAGAATTTGTCGCCTAGGTACAACTGGTATTTTGTTCAGATGGTGCCGAGAGTCAGGGAATGACGATGGGAACGAGAATCTAAGTGAGATGCGATTTTCTACCACCTAATTTCTCCAGCAAGTTCCACGATAGCTTCAGTGAGGCCGTCGAGTTTACGGCTTACACGAAACTACTCAACGGCAGGATAATTTGTATGACCCTTGCTGAAAGTTGTTGCGGGAGCTCACAATAGGTTTGGGGCTCGTTCCCGCAGGAGAGAAGTTCGAATTTTTCGGTAAATTCGGCGGGACAGTAAATGGCTTGAAACTCGAGTTAAGATTGCCATAAATTTGGGCTGCTTGGAGTGAAGTTGGGATTTGTGAATATTTGACAAGACCGTGACCAAGACGTGCCGATGCGACTTAGGCCTTTGGTTTGGCAAGTATGAGCATCAGCATCGTCCCTCATGAGACTAGTGAGTGATAGACCCAGGTTTGGATTGTTTATGAGACTAGAGAGACCAAAGGAAACGGTAGGCTGACCTCTCATTGTGGTTTTAATGGATTTGCATACTAATCAAACCACCAGTAATGTTGGTTGAAGTTCCTGACGTAGTTGCGTGAAGGTTGCTGAGGGGTCGGACGAATGTTAACGAAACACTCGCGAGCAGGATTCATTTTTAGTCGCGTGCGACTCTATATCTTACTATGTCGCTCGGTCGGTCTGCCGGTCTGTCAGTCCCCGTTTTGTCTTTTTTTTTGTAATAAAATTGTAACTTTTTGGCCGATTCTAACGGAATTTGAAACTTTCATGTTTTTTACATTCTCTTTCGAATGATATAATTGCCAAAGTCCACCCAAGGTTAGTCGTGGAATTACTGAAAGTTTTAAAGGTCGTAAGGTCATAAATCAAAATAAATGAGACCACGCGACTTTGGTCAGCAGACCTTGTTTTATCAAGGAATTCTGATTTTTATTCGCATACTATTTTTGACTGGGTGTTTGATAAGCGTTAACAGTTTCAGCGGGCTCACAATGTTGCAGAGACTGGTTTCAATGACATAATTAAGTTTTCACTCTGCGCAAAAAGTATCCAAACTCCAGGGGTCACCAATGTCCCAGTGTGCCCAAAGAACATAAGAGACCGCGGCTACATATAATTTTACCAGCTATTAGAGTTTTAATGATCGGCTGTTAAGTGGCTATTGATTGTTGGTGTCGGTGATGGAGAAAGACAGTGCCGAATCTCAACGAAAGAGAGAAAGAGAATGAAAACTTATGAAAGAGTTTAGAGAACACAGCGGAAAGCGAGATATAGAGAGAGTCGTGGCATCCGACAAGCATGGGTGATTGATTCTCTCCGACTCACCCTGCCTCGATGTTCCCCCGCAATTAGAGCCCAAACGACTTCGTGACGAGTCAGTGTGGGCCACTAGAGGTCTAATCAAAAGAATGGAGGTCTGCTAAAAGGATGATGGTGACTTTAAAAAAACACCCCCAGCTCAGGCTTATTATGAAGAAGTTTTAAGAAAAGGGATAACTACATTCTTGGAGGGTAAAAAGTGCTCTCCCTAGGGAATTTTATTGTTAAACCTGACCACATGCACCCTGCAACCCTGATATTGCCCCCATCGACTTTTTTCAAAAAGTCAACGAGGATTTAAGAAACAAGATTTGAGTACCTCTTTTCACTCAATACAAATTTAAGAGGACAGGAGTCTTCAAAGAACGGTTAAGGAGATGGAACTACCACCCTCAGAAATAGATAGAGCTAAATGGGGGACATGTCGAGAAACATTAGCTGCATATTTTTATCCCTTTTTTAATGAAGGATACAATGATTTTGTAGCAATAATTTTTAACTTGGTTTGCAATTATACATATTTTATAAATCTTGTACGGAGAACTAAAATAAGGTCGCCGCTCACTTGGAGCCCAGAGGTAGAGATCAGAGGACCAGCTTATCGCAACTCTCAAAAAATGCCATATTCTTCCTGATCACTAAGTAATCCACTAGGCTTCTGATGATACCTTTGAGGCAGGTCATACCGTTACTAAGATCCATCGTCGTGCTTTCGGGAGCGAGAAACAAGCTCATGTTCCGCCACCCTTTCGTGGTTCGCGTTGTCTGTTTGTCCTGTTTAGTAGTCCTCGAAGAAGCCTATAACGACGGGACCGAGGACCAAACCAAGGATGGAACAAAATTTGTGGAAATTCCAGGGATGTTCGTGGACTTCGACGAACTTCCATAAAAGAGTAAGCACTGATTTAGACACACTTTACAAAAGACTACAATAGTGCAGTGGGATTTCAGCGTTACACTTCTTATTCAATTTCCACCCTGAATATACATACATCTTGAGAAGAGAGTATGAAGAAATAAAGGTTAAATTTGTTTGTAGCAGACAGATGATTAAAGAAGGGTCTTAATTCAGTATTGAAATCTAAATTTTATATGAATACCGAAACAGAAAAGAAGAAAATGATGATTGTGCAGCCAAAGATTGAAAATATAATAGAAAATACTTTATTGCTTAAAAGCAGTTGTCAATGGTTTCAAGCACCATGTCAATGACCATCTAACACCATTTCGAAAGTAGAGATGGCTTTAAGCGAATCTCTTCATAAGGGTGTACCACTTATTTTTTCTTAATTGGAACAATTTTGCCTTTCAACTATTTGCCTCAGTGTATTTACCCTCTTTTCTCAAGTTTTATTACTTCCTTTGCTAAACTTGCCGACGCCATTGCCTACGGCCCATTGAGTACATGCACCTGACAGTTTCTTTTGTTGGAGTTTAAGCATTTTTTTAAAGAACTGAAGTTTTAAAAGGTCGTCTCCTTCTACTGTAAATTATAATCACCGTCTTTCTGCGTGTTTAAGTGAGAATTGAAATCTTTGGGCCCGTGGGGCTTTTTCTCGCCTTTCATCTCCATTCTGCGTTACTTCTTTCTTGCCTTTAACTCCAGAAATGCCGTTGCTTTGGTATTCTCAGACATGAAGAGCGCTATATAAAATACTATTATTATAACGGTCTTTAAGAATTTAAATTTGGTAATCGTAATGAAGTTTAATTATTTGGGGCTTTTGTAGATGTCTAAGACATTGGGGAATTTATTATCATGAATCTTATGACCGCGCATTTCATAAATGCAAATCTATAAATAATTGATTGATAATTCCATATATTCGACCTAGCCGAGTGGGAAGAGTGCTTCCCATTTGAGCGAAGTTAAAGAATAGCAGGTGTCGTTCGTAGCTGGATGGAGTACAGATTTGGGTGGCCTTTTGAGGCTGCTGTCACCTCATATTAAACAGTAAAACCCCCAGTAAGCCAAAATAAATAAATACCATACAAAATAAAGTGCAAATTAGGTGCATAATTATATTATATTTTAATATACAGGAATAGAGCTTAAGGAATTAATAGGTGTCTCTTATAATTAAAAAAGTCCATAAATTTAGTCATTATTAAGGTTTACAAAGGAGAGGAAACAATTTAAATTGGTTGCCATCGCAACAAAATTAGAAAATGTTTGCTCAAATGAGGCATTGCAAGAAAGGAGTTGAAGGAGAAGGAAGGTCGGTCGTGTCTATTCAACTTTAATGCTTACATTAAATTGGAAATACATTTTAAGTTTAAGTAAAGTTGAGGAACATTGGGTATGGCTAGTCGCTGGTGAAGTGCGAGGCGACATGACTTTACAGTGGCTTTCGCGTGGCAACCCATTGTTTGATCGCTATTGAGATCGGCATCTGACGGTGCGACTCGTGAATTCGTGTGGTCGTTAAGGTCCTTTTCACCTAAGTATGTTTGGTTCATACTTCCGGGGACTCTTTCCCCTTGTGTGAACTTGTTCCTTGGGGTTTGTCATGCCCGTTGCATATAGGGTTGTGTGATAGAACGAGTTCAGAGCTGCATTCATTTCAACTTCTATCACATTTTATTTAAAACCATGAGGCTACCCACGTGCATCTTCGATTCGAGGCTTGGAGTCTTATCAACAGCTACCGGACGCCAATGTTTAAACAAGGAGGTTATCGTCCCCCCCGTTCGCCCCCATACACCGACCTCGCCAGATCGAGTTAGGCTTATGGGCAGATAAGGCATTGTTCCCCGGCTCGGCTGTGCGTTCCCTCGAAGCTTCCACCCCATTCTCCCCCACGCCAAGGAGATGTCCTGGCTATTTATATGGAAACTTTACCACTAAGATCAGATTGGAGATCCAGATTTTCGTCGCGAAACATCACCCCGACCCTCTCTCCCTTTGTGCGCCAAGGGACCTCGACCTCGAGATTCACCATCACTTGTCCAGAAGGAGGACAATATTCCTTGAGTGCCAAAGGTTCGAGCCTTTCCGACGTCAAGTCCCCAAGGCTTCCCCCCTCTGTTGTTCAAAGGAGAACAGCATTAGAACAGCCATTGTTCGTTTTGAGCCCTTCGCCAAGAAACGGTTCTCATCCCCCCCTGTTGTTCAAGGAAAACAGCATTAGAACAGCAATTGTTCGTTTTGAGCCCTTCGCCAAGAAACGGTTCTCACCCCCCCCCCTGTTGTTCAAGGAGAACAACATTAGAACAGCCATTGTTCTTGAGCCCGTAGACAAGAGACGGTTCTCATTCCCCCCTTTGTTCAGAAGAGAACAACCTAGAACAGCCATTGTTCGTCAAGCCGTTCGTCGAGTAACGGTTCTCCTTTCCAAGAAGCCACGTCAGGATCCTTTTATCCCCCCCCCCTTCGGCTGGAACTCGCCAGCGGACCGAATATTCCTTCAAGTACCTTCCACTGCACCCTAATGAAGTTACGTAAGCCAAGCGTCACCTTTTGAGTATTGATCCCTTATTTGTCAATTCTATCCTGTGCTTTAAATGGTTT
The DNA here is from genome assembly GCA_963969495.1 of Ceratothoa steindachneri. Classification (NCBI taxonomy): domain Eukaryota; kingdom Metazoa; phylum Arthropoda; class Malacostraca; order Isopoda; family Cymothoidae; genus Ceratothoa; species Ceratothoa steindachneri. Next base: position 91,603,890 of record OZ018327.1, read on the forward strand.
ATCGAACCATCCCATCTCTTTAACTCCATATTTGTTTTACCTTTTTTGATCCCTTAAATCCTTGGATTAGCCCGAGTCTCCTCGACCCTTTCCATTCTGTTTGTCAATATTTTCCGTTTTTGTGTTTGCTGATAGTTATTATTAATAAAACTCTATTTTATTAATGATAGCAATATTATTATCCTTGAGCTCAGTTCCACTTCTTAAGCATTTTGAAGATACATAATATCGGCCGCCAGACAGTAAAAACGCACTCTAGAGATAATTAAGGAAGTTCCCTCAACGAATAGTGATATATGGTATATCGTCGGGAGTCATTCTACGACATATATATATATATATATATATATATATATACTATTTAATTTGGTATCAGGTGTGTAAGGTTTAACGCTATATCTTTGCAAACGCTGGTCTCAGTCGAGTAAAGCATAGTGTTATTCGTTATAATAATAGAATATAGTAGTTCCCTTTTGTTTTAACGATTGTTATCCCCTTTTTTTTGAAACTTAAGAAGCTGGAGTAGCTCAAGGAACGGTTATAATAATTTGTTTGTGTTTTTTCGTGATTTTAGTCAGTGGTTATTTAGAGTAAGAAACCAAGTACGAATAGGTCAGTGCCCATATTTAGGTAGGCTAATTCTATAGAGGCATAATTCTTGTTGCGAGGAATTTTAGTTGGTTGACTAGTGCGCCCCCAAGTGCAAAGATGACTCAGTTTGAAATCTTTAAAGCGCAAGGAGAGTCCTGTGGACTTTCCGGAAAAGAACTAATTGAGTACATTCAAGAGGAGCAAAGAAGAGAAAGAGAGCTTCAGATTGAATTAGCTCGGATTAAAGCAGAAGTTCAAAGAAAAAAGGTAGAAAAAGAAAGAGAAAGAGAGGAACGGGAAAGAGTAATCCAACGAGAAGAAAGAAGGACGGATTCGCGCCCCTTCCCAGGAAAGCTGACAAAGTTTCCGAGACCCGTAAAACCCCCAAACTTCTTTCCCCCAAACCAACAACGGGACTCCAAACCTCCCGTTAAGACTTCTCCTCCATCTCTCTTCCCGAAGCGACCAACCATATGCTTCACCTGTGGTGTAGAAAACCACATGAGCTGGAATTGCCCCCAAAATTCTAGGCTTAAGAGCGGACCAGCCCACCAAGTTCACCAGATTAATGCAACTTCGGCTCCCCCGGTGGTGCAGACCGAAGCAGAAACTTCTCCCCCTCCGTCAGGCCACCAGGTAAATTTTGTTTTTGGTAAAAGTTCATCGGGAACTTTGAAATATGAGGAGGGCAGCGTGGACAGCTGCCGAGTTTTGACTCTCGTCAGGGACACAGGATGTACGTGCTTCATCGTGTCCGACGAACTCCTCCCAGTGGCCTCTAACCACGAAAGATTTGCGGTGGTACATGACCAACTTGGGCGGGCGAACCGATTCCCCGTCGCTAGATGTTACCTGCAGTGTCAATATTATAATGGCTGGGCTGAAGTCATTGTAGCACCCATAAAATTCTGTTCCGTACTTATAGGACAGAGCACCCAAGTAAGTTTCGACCCTGTGTTTCAGGCCGCCCTTCCTCAAGGCCGAGATAAGAAAGAAGCCCAGGAGCCCGTCCCCATCAGAACCCCGATACCGTCCGATTTCTCGGAGACCCCTAACCAGGACTTTAGGACGGCAAAAGAGGAGTGTGAATCACTAAAACCCTTAGGTGATAAGGCCCCAGACAAGGACACGGAGACTGTCCCTGGACCCCAAGAAAAAAAGAACCCCCAACGCGCCCATGGAGATACCTTCGTAGAACTGGACGAAGCATCGGCGCTTGAAGAGGATTGCCCCGCGGAGTCCCTTAATGTAATCCAGACAGTGTGCATCCAACCTGATGCCGATTACCCTCCTCCTTCCCTACCAGGCGAGTCTTTGGAACCCTCTGACCTGGATAGTGACGCGCAGCTGACACCACGTCAGAAGAGTCAGCTCCAAGAACTAATTAAATGGAATCACCATTTATCCACCCTATTAGCTCTTTTCGAGCAACTGCGTGAAAATGGCCTCACCATTGGCCCCAGCAAATGCCAGTTTGCCCACGAAACCATCAGATATTTGGGTTTCAAAATAGGACAAAGCAAGTCAGGTCCCCACGAGAACAAGATTAAGGCAATCGCCGACATGCCCCTCCCGATTACAAAGAAGCCATTAAGATCGATCCTAGGATCAGCTTCTCCCTATCAGCGATTTGTTCCGAATTTCGCTGCAATTTCGGCCCCCCTATGCCCCCTTCAGGAAAAGAATTTCTCCGATCGTTTACGTTGGAATGATGTCGCTGTTTCCCATTTTAATCAGCTCAAAAGTAAGTTCATTTCTGCCCCCATTTTTAAGTTGCCCAACCCGGAAAAATCCTTTGGGGTTAAGACCGACGTGATCAACGAGGGCATTGGAGGTGTACTCCTTCAATACGTGGATGACAGAACGAGTCATCCAGTTGCATATGCTAGTCGTCAATTATTACCACGCGGAAAGAGATATGCCACTAGAGAAAAGATAGCTCTATCAATTATCTGGGTCATAGACAAATTCAAGCTGTACTTGATATGTAAAGAATTTCGAATAGGAACCGACCACCGTCCGTTAGCCTATATTAGGAATTTGAGACACTCAAACGGCCGCATCATGCGCTGGAGTTTACTCTTGCAAGAGTATCAGTTTGAAAAAAATTAGATAAAAGGTTCCGATAACCAGGTCGCTGACGCCCTCAGTAGAAACGCGTTACCGAATAGCGTAGAATAATTGTATTCATAGGATTAGTATCTCCATGTAGGTATATTCCGTCTTGTACGACTTAATTTAAGATTCTTTTGTAATATAGTTAATTAATGTATATGTCTGAACTTTGTAACGCTCAATGTCTAATTTTTTGTATGTCTATATATTTGTTCTTATTAATTTACGTATAAATTATTTTGTCCCGTATGTACTAAGTTTTTATCATTTCATTGTTCCATGCCCTTTTTTTTTCTTTGATTAAGTTGTATTAAAGGTTATTTTGCCCTGTAATCTAAAGATCAAAATAATCATATGTATTGAGGTAATACTAGTTAGGTGCAGGAATGGTACGGTTGGTACAAGAAAACGAGTTCCCTACAACGGAGCTCTATCGTTGTCCCTTCTCTCTTTTTTTTTCGAAGTGACAACTTCCCCTGGAATGGAGGGGTGTGATAGAACGAGTTCAGAGCTGCATTCATTTCAACTTCTATCACATTTTATTTAAAACCATGAGGCTACCCACGTGCATCTTCGATTCGAGGCTTGGAGTCTTATCAACAGCTACCGGACGCCAATGTTTAAACAAGGAGGTTATCGTCCCCCCCGTTCGCCCCCATACGCCGACCTCGCCAGATTGAGTTAGGCTTATGGGCAGATAAGGCATTGTTCCCCGGCTCGGCTGTGCGTTCCCTCGAAGCTTCCACCCCATTCTCCCCCACGCCAAGGAGATGTCCTGGCTATTTATATGGAAACTTTACCACTAAGATCAGATTGGAGATCCAGATTTTCGTCGCGAAACATCACCCCGACCCTCTCTCCCTTTGTGCGCCAAAGGACCTCGACCTCGAGATTCACCATCACTTGTCCAGAAAGAGGACAATATTCCTTGAGTGCCAAAGGTTCGAGCCTTTCCGACGTCAAGTCCCCAAGGCTTCCCCCCCCTGTTGTTCAAAGGAGAACAGCATTAGAACAGCCATTGTTCGTTTTGAGCCCTTCGCCAAGAAACGGTTCTCATCCCCCCCTGTTGTTCAAGGAGAACAGCATTAGAACAGCAATTGTTCGTTTTGAGCCCTTCGCCAAGAAACGGTTCTCACCCCCCCCCCCTGTTGTTCAAGGAGAACAACATTAGAACAGCCATTGTTCTTGAGCCCGTAGACAAGAGACGGTTCTCATTCCCCCCTTTGTTCAGAAGAGAACAACCTAGAACAGCCATTGTTCGTCAAGCCGTTCGTCGAGTAACGGTTCTCCTTTCCAAGAAGCCACGTCAGGATCCTTTTATCCCCCCCCCCTTCGGCTGGAACTCGCCAGCGGACCGAATATTCCTTCAAGTACCTTCCACTGCACCCTAATGAAGTTACGTAAGCCAAGCGTCACCTTTTGAGTATTGATCCCTTATTTGTCAATTCTATCCTGTGCTTTAAATGGTTTATCGAACCATCCCATCTCTTTAACTCCATATTTGTTTTACCTTTTTTGATCCCTTAAATCCTTGGATTAGCCCGAGTCTCCTCGACCCTTTCCATTCTGTTTGTCAATATTTTCCGTTTTTGTGTTTGCTGATAGTTATTATTAATAAAACTCTATTTTATTAATGATAGCAATATTATTATCCTTGAGCTCAGTTCCACTTCTTAAGCATTTTGAAGATACATAATATCGGCCGCTAGACAGTAAAAACGCACTCTAGAGATAATTAAGGAAGTTCCCTTCAACGAATAGTGATATATGGTATATCGTCGGGAGTCATTCTACGACAGGTTGTCTTCTTTGAACCTTTTCACTATTCCTTTATCTCTCGAACTGGTCTTAAGTGGAAGGTAAAATCTTTGCTGGTCCTAGTTCTGTAGTATCTGGTGTTTTATTTTACCTCTCTGTGACTCTATTATTTGTGCATCGAGTGAAAATGCACTTGTGTCACAACCAAAGACAATTTCACAAAATTAAACTATATTAGAGGAATTCTTCTGAATTTTTTGTCCAAAATGACTATCTTGGTCGGTAAAGGAGACGCAGCTTACTCCATCACAATGCTCTGCAGATAATGACCCTTCTTTGTTTTCCTAAACGAAGATGGAAAAGGAGCGCCAAAGGCAAGTTCAGAAGGTCGAACAGCTGAGATCTCAAATGATCGACTTGGAGAAGTACTATGAGAAGATTTTGAATGAAAGCAATAAGGACATTGTTAACATGAAGAAACAACTGCAAAGTAAGGAGACCCTTGTGTGTTTGGTTTGTGGAGGGCTCAATTTAAATCTTTCCAGATTTTTATAGGCATTCATACTCTTTTTTTCTAGATTTATGAAACCAAACTTCTACTTTACATCTCCTATTCCTTGTCTTCTCAGCTCGCTGTCTTATTGTAAACACCTCATCTACGCAAACACTGCACGATCTAAATCCACTTTACTCATCCCATATCATTCAAGCAGTTATCCTTCTTGCACGCTCAATCATAATATTTTTCCTTCACTTTCCACAAAATATCCCTCATGGGGTCATTCTCTTGTAATTTTGGGGGTGATCGTTTTCCTATTTTCACTCATACAATACCGGTATCAGTATTCTTGCATTTTTAGCTAATATTTCAATTTCAAAGGCCCGAGAATACAACCACCAGAACCACTCCATAAAAATGACCACTTGAAACTATATTATCTACTTCAGCTGACTTTTCATTGTTCAGGTCCCCTAGTAGTTGGGTACCCTGTTTAGAGTATGACACCTGACACTTAGAGAATTGACAAATCTTACTGTCCCCAGTGGTTCCGGAAATCTCAAACTCGATGGAAACTACCGAGGACCTTTTTTTCTTTTTTTTCATCTTCCCTTTATCTTTCTTTCACTACTTAACTTACAGCCCACTCCTCTCTTATTTTTCCCCTGCAAAAGAGTGTCAGCTGGCCTCTGGGAGAGATGCTTGCTCTTTCGGTTCCAACACCTGCAAGGAAGGCCTGGTTCATTGATTTGACTTTGAACCCTTTAACCACCCTCTACGGAAGCTGCTACGCTCTGCCTGTCCGTTTATGCACCCATTTGACTATACCCTCCTTTTATCTACCATTCAAATGACACCTTATCCTCCTGCCCTTATCCTGAGATGGGGTGCAGCTCTATGTAGCACCTCAAGGGCAAGTATTCCCTCCCGGTTCCATTACCTCCAGGTTAGGTGATAGGGAGGTAATCGCTCACCTAACTTCTTAATAGATCCTCTTTTTGCCACTCCCTTTTATTAACTACCATACTCTTCATCTCTCACCCCTTTCTTTGATATATAGAGAGATTCTGGTACTAAGTGCACCTCTGGCCTTGTATTTGAACCCAGTCTGATGTTGAAATACACCCTCAGATCTTGATTCACTGCGAGGGTCGAAAGTCCGATCACTGTGTAATGTATGAGGAAGAGTGTACCGGGCTGCAGACTCTCTTCGCTGCTTCCAGTGCACATAAAGGGCGGTGACTGCTACAGCCCCATTATCTATGGGAAAAAGGTTAAGGACAAATTCGCTCGGGTTGTCAAGGCCCATCAGAGCTCACGTCCGAGGCCAGATATGTGTAAATTATTATATTCTAAATGTTTCTGTTCCTATGGGGAATTTACCTATACCTACCATGGCATTCGGAGGCCATAGCATCTTTTCTTTCTCTATGCGAACTATTATTTTTAATTAATTATCATGACCACCATAAAGAAGCATAGCAATTCGTCCGGAAGACGCGCGGGCTCCTTCCATCTTGGTGCCGGTGGCAAAGAGAAAAATCAAGGGACCTCTCTTACTGATAGACAGGCCTCCATCCTACCACTCTTAAGTAGCAAGGGCATTTCCCTTTTGCCATCTCCAACGACAAAGAAGGAGATTCCAGGGTCCTAAGAGCCGGGTAAAGGTTTTTTTTCGTTTACCCCCTTCAATTGAGTCGCCCCAAGGCGACTTTCTCCCCATATATGAGTATAATGAGCGTATCTACCCTCTTCCCTCTTTGGTTTCTCCAGGGGCCACCCACAAGACAGAAGAACTCACAGGGGAGACAGCCACTCTAAAAAAGTGGCAGGGAATTTAAAAAGAGACCCTGAGAGGGACAGGAGCCGGCAGACCCCATTGGATTCCTACCCGAGATTTGTTAAGCCCACAAATCGTGACATTATTGGAGGCGTGCGTGAGGATTTCCTGGATCTTCCTTGTATAAGCCAGCGGGCCGCCTCCCCCCCAACTTGCAAACCAGAAATAGGCCACGTGCCTAAGAATTCTTTCGGTCGGTATTCCCGATGTCTTGTAGTGGATGGCCAAAAGGAAGCCCTTTCAAGTCAAACGGGGACCCCAAAGTGCTCCCGCCGCAGACGGCAGGGTTTTTCCTAGGGGGAGACAGTTGGTAGGCTTGAAAGATCCAAGAGCTTATCTCGACTCCAGAGCAGTTCCTACTGAGGGCCTGAAGTGAAAGACGGGCTCTCCTTTCGGTGGGCTCCATTTGGACGAAGGTCCTTTGCCCTCTGGGAGAGAGATCATGCCGAGAGAGTCCGGTCCAGCATTGGAGCCCATTCAGGAGGGGTAGAAAAAAAGGACGCTTTCCCAGCCCTCCTCCAAAAAGAGAAAAAGAAGGATTAAGAAGAATATCGCACCTTATTATTTTGGGGGGAGGAAGAGCGATCGAGTTGCTCACCAGATCGGCGGGAGAAGTGGTCAACACTAATACGTCCGACTTCAGACCCCGAGCGGGTAAGAGGAGGAATAGGGTCAAGTTCTCCTACCACACAGTAGTACTTAATATAAAAAATGATAATATTAGCCATGTGCTTCTCAGGGTATCTAATTGATACAATGCCATTTTTTTTTGTATTCTGCCGACTTCAAACGGATCTTAATCATCAAAACAACTAGCAGAACTAAGCTAGGAAGCCAAAGGGTATTCCATTTTTCTAGCGTAACAGTCTTGTCCCATGTGGCTAACACAGCGTAAAGTGCAAAATTGCGTGTCTTTGGACACTCAATGACACACCTGTGCATCTGACAAACTCTCTACTTTGTACTTTGTAAAATGTGAAGTGTATGATAGAGAACTGTTAAACTACTCCAATGCAGCTATCACGAAAGAGGTGCCCGAGTAGGGATCAGTTAGGGTCGAGAGTGCGTTGAGGAAGGAGGGAGTGGAATCTAGATAAACCTTGATGCTATTCGGCATTTCCGACCGGGACAGGCGAGCTGAGGCCGCGCGGGCAGGCTTGACTGCTACCGCGTCAAAGGATCCGTTCCGTTACCGCGGAATTGTTACCACTACTACTACTCTGCCCACACCGAAATATCTTGTGGACGTGCTATGTCGGCTCATATATAGATATGTGCTAACTGCCCTAAGGCTGCGCAACATCATTTTCATCGTCGCCACCATCCTCTTCCTCCTCCTCTCCCTCCTCATTCTCCTCTTCCTTCTCTTCTCCCTCCTATCCCTTCCCATTCCCCTCATTCTCTTATTCCGTTTTTTTCATCGTCTTCCTCCTCCTCCGCTTCCTCCTCCTCTTCCTCCGTCTCTTCCTCCTCCTCCTCCTCCCTCTCTTGACTGTACAAAGAGTACAAGTACTTAAAAGTAGGACCTCATTCGTACTTTTAGGCGCAAGTATTCAAAACTACCAACTTGTTCGTACAAATGGACACAGACACTGAAAAGTAAGAAATTGTTCGTAGAAAAGGCGTAAGAATTCTCACATAAGAACTTCTTGACACGGGGGGGGAGGTTCTAGCAATTTAAATATAATAAATTGTTCGTATAAATTTCACAAGTAGTAAAAAGGACGGACTTGTTCGTACAATGGTGCATACCCTCAAATTCACACTTTGTTAGTACACTTGGCTCATGTACTCAGAGGTACGAACTTGAATTCACTCGGCGGGTGGGATAATGGCGTCTTCGGCCGGGAGGATTTTTGGTGGTGCAACCTTCCCCCTCCCCTGCAAGAGAATCCACATTCATTGGAGACCGGAGGCAGGTTCAGGAGCGTTGCGCCCCTTTAATGGCCCCAAAGACTCGTGCTGCGGCTTTTGCCTCATTTTCACTTTCCCTTACTTTAACTAACCCCTTTCCTTACAGCCTTCGTAAACAAAATTGGCCCACGTTTCCTCGTTAGTTTGCTGTTTTTCTCTGTTTAATATATATTTATTTCTCTTATTTTAGATTCGAAAAAAAAGATGTCGTCCGTTTTAGAGCAGAAAGACGCAATGGCCGTCAAATTAACGGAGAAGAACAGGCAGCATCAGAAACTGCAGGTAGATCGAGACCGTCTAATTAAAGCTGAGACAAAGCGACGCCCCACAAAGGCACCGCTGTTAACCCCATTGGGATTCCTTAGCAATTTAATAGGAAGTATTAGGTCATCCCGTAGGTAATTTGGCCTTATTTTCATGTTTATTATTATTTAATGGATATAAATGATAGAAAAGAGGTAGGCTTTTATTCTAGCCTAGTCTACTAACTAACCTATTGATTTTATATGATATTATTGTTATTTTAATGTATATTAGCTTTAAAATATGAATATTATGTTAGTGTCAAAAAACAGATTCCTAAAATTATGCTTTGGGAGGTTTAAAAAGGCAAGAATGCTAAGTTAACCGCAGAAAGCTTGTGCCCAGAATACGGCGAAGGAACGGTTAATGTGAGCCAGGACCACAGATGGGTTCAGAACTTTGCCCTCCGGAAACATGAGTCGCAAAGTTGAACCCCGTTCAGGACTACCAGTAGAAGTTGATCAGGATCTTTTAACAGTAACAGTGGAAGAGAATCCGATTGTAACTGTTGATCAATTGGAGCAAAACTACATTCCACTCATTTCACCTTTCATCGTTATTTAAATGAGATAAGGCAAGGTTTCACGATTGGGGCAATGGATTCCTCGCGACATGTCACAGGTCCACTTGCAGCCAAGATTCAACACTTGTTCATCTCTCCTTTTCCGACTAAAACATGAACCATTTTTTGTAGGATCTTTACAAGAAAGGAAAAGTGAATTATATACAATAATATTAAACTTTGGGAGAAATAAATTAGCCCTTTAGAAAAGAAATATTCCTGTGAAACGGTTGTGTCTAATTTACGGAATGTTCTTTTGTGCTTTTGGTGGGATATGAATGACCTAATCCATTTTGAACTTAACCAAAATCAAAATATCACTAAATGGGATTAATTTGTTCAGTTGGACCGTTTACACGCAGCACAGGAAGAAATAAAAGGCAAGTATTAATCAATAGAAGAAGAGTGAGTGCTCTTTCATCAATATAACACGCAAACGCATTTTGCAAGAAATTTTATACAAAAGCATAACAATTTCAATTGTGCAATAATAAGTCATTCTATATACTCACCCGAGTCAGCCCCCATCAGATTATTATATTTTCAAGAGTTTAACGAATCACCTGAAGAGAATGAAGATGTCAAAAATAAAAGAGGTCGAAACAACATTAAAGAACTTTATAAAATCAGAGACAAACAATTTTTCCCAAGAATGTTATTGAAAAAGTTAGTAGGAAGATAGAGACTAGTGGTTGAAACTGATGGAAATTATATTCATTATTAATTTGATATATTAAGACTTCATTAAATTTAAATAACTTCCAATGCTTTTTTGATTTCCATCCATAAAATAAGGATAAACATGACAAAAATGCCGCATTACTTTTGGGATGACCTAATATTTGGGATCGGTTGTAATCCGATGGGTAAGTTTACTCATGGAAGAAAAGAAAGATGGATAGAACCTAGAGAACCCAAAGAGTGAATGACAAACTTAGTAAAGAGATAGGGAACGTATCTAGGCGAGGAGGTGTTTCCCATCTCTATGTCTGAGTTCGTAAGAGGGAACTCAGACACAGAAGTACGAACTTGCGTGCGATGAGCCACGGGACAATTGTTTCCGATGGCAATTTTTGTCACTGAACTTTCCGTTTTTCTTATCAAACCCTCAAAAATTGCTGATCACTCTTTTAATGGCTGCTAAGTGTCATTTTTCCCTGAAGGAAGTTTATTCAGGGATTCTCGTCATTTTTAAGCTCCCTCATTTATTTCGTCTCTCTTCCTGGGTCGTCCTTTTCTTTCAGCCCGTTAATTTGAAAGAGGAATACCCGGAGGTATTAATAGAGTCTTGAAAAGTATTCGGTTATTTTTGAGGGACTCTATTAGTGAATAATTTATTAAAGCACTTACGTCAATTTCCTATGCTATATTACGTTGACTAGAATACTAGAAATATTACTTAGGGTTATTTATAATGGTTAGTATTTTACCAACAGAGTGAGGGCAGAGCTTCATAATTTTGAAAACATGTGAATTAGATATTTAGTCGTAGCAATAAGTCTATCATTCCTCTTTCATCCGTGTGTCTTGCTCTTTAACTGTGGAATATGTCTATCATTCATGAGGAATCCGAAAGTGAACTGTGGAGAAAGAGGGGGTGTATTTGGACTCGAATGGAAATGAAAAGGGTTGGAAACGAAGCTTGATTGGTGCGGATTTAATATCACTTTAGAGCCACTTGTTGGGAAGATGGATTAGAGTGCCATATCTACTGATTGGTACACGAGCGGAAGGACAGGATGTCAAATGGACTGGCGATTATCCCCTTACTTGTGTACATTTCTTTGCCGTAAGATGGCCTGTATGTTCATACAGTACAGCATCTGAAAACATATCGGTCGCTATCGACCGACAGTCCTTCTAGGCGACGAGGAGGGATGTTTTCAGAGGTAGGTTGAGGGAATGGGAAAGGTTAAGTAACGAGGCTAATATAAAACCTCTTAATAAATTATTTACAGAATAGTTCCCTCCAAACTTGAAATTAAATAAGCTCTAAAATATTAGTATGCATGAAGAAGTGAATATGATATGATTAGCTTCCAAGGGTGTTGTTTCATAGTATTGGAACCTCTAAGGAGGCAAATATTTGTTAATGTTGAAAAAAGTCGAAAAAATTATAAGGAAGGTAGAGTGGATGATATTCAAATGATAAGGAATAGTGGTGATTGTGTTATGGAAAGGGGCTAGTGGTTTGGCGGCTATGGTCGCCAGTAAAGCATAAGATGGGGTTTGGTTAATGACTAAGCTAGCCTAGATAGCAGTCATTAACCTTGTCCTATCTCATGTTTTAATTGGTGCCCAGGCCCGGGATTGAATGATTACATATAATACGAATGGCTTAGCAAAGTGGTAATGATTAAATGTTATATAGATTGTGGTAAATCTTAACGTTACAGAATATAGATTGTAAATTTGATATAGTCTATGAATATGTTATAGTCAATGAATATGTGGTTGCACGATATATATATATATATATATATATATATATATATATATATATATATATATATATATATCCTCAGAGGGAACTGGAAATGTAAAGAAAAGATGAAATTACATTCAGAACACTTAAGACATTCGATAAAGCTGATTATTAGAATCAATATTATTACTGACCTTGTCCGACGGGTAGGAAACCAGAAGTGAAAGATTGAAAGTGCGATGGAAGCAGGAACGAGGAGGTCTACACTGATTGGTTGGTTCGAAATGCGTCAGATAAGGGTTGTGATTGGTTGAAGGGAACCGTATATCGAATATGGTAATCGTATGGGGTAAATATTATCGGAATGTCGAACAAATGAATTTTAAGGGGCGAGGTGCATAATTTCTTAGACGGAAAAATGCCAACTGCATTTTTACGAACTTTGATCTTCTCTATTTTAATTTCCTGCTTTGTATCTGTCTCATTTGGTTATATCAATTCAATTAGCTGCTTTGTATCTCTTTCCTTTGGTTCCATCTATTTCATCCACCTGCAATCTCTTTATTTCGTTTGATCTTATCTATTTCAATAACTTGGATTCTCTCTCTCTTCTTTTTATTTAATCTAATTCTATCACCCGCTTTGTCTCTCTTTCCTTTGATCACATTCATTTCAATCACCAGCGTTGTCTCTCTTTCTTTTGGTTCCATCTATTTGAATCACCTCTTCTGTCTCTCTTTCCTTTAGTTCCATACAATTAAATGGCATGCGTTGTTTTCTTTCCTTGGTTCCAACCATTAAGATCACCGGTGCTGTCTCTGTTTATTTTTGATCCCTTCATTTCAATAACCTACTCTCTGTTTCCTTTGCTTCCATCTATTACAGTCTCCTGCTTTGTTTCGTTTGGTTCTATCTATTTCAATCACAAGCCTTGTCTCTCTTTCTTTTGATTTCAACTATTTAAATAATCTGCTCTGTCTAATTCCTTTGATTCCGTCCATTTCAATCACATATTTTGTCTTTTTCTTTAATTCCATCACTTTAAATCACCTGCCTCGTCTCTGTTACCTTTGGTTCCATCTATTTTAACCACTTGCTTTGTCTCTCTTTATTTTAGTTCTATACCTTTCAATTACCTGTTTTGTCTCCTTTCCCTTTGGTTCCATCCATTTATATCACCTGCTTTGTCTCTATTTCTTTTCATTTTAATCACCAGGTTTGTCTCTGTTTCCCTTGGCTATACCCATTTTAATCACCTGCCTTGTCTCTCTTTTCTTTTGTTTTGGCCATTTCTTTTTAATGCCTTGTTTCTCTTTATTTTGGTTCCATCTCTTTTACTCGCCTGCTTTCTCTCTCTTTCCTTTGGTCCCATTCATTTAAATTACCTGCCTTATATCTCTTTCCTTTACTCTCATCCATTTCACTCACCAGCTTTGTCTCTTTTGTAACTAAGCATTCATAATGCAATGTTTTACCTCTTCTGCAAATTTAACTAATCTGTTTCCAATTTCATTTCTCTCGCCTATTTCGAATTTATCTACCGATTGACTATAATTATCTTGTCTTTTTGTTCTCCTCTCTTTATATTCAATTCTTTTATAATTCTTCAGTTGTGTTGTATTGTGTTGTATTAGGTTGGAACAAAAGTAATGTCCGATTTTCTAGAGTAAACCTTACAGTACGTTTTCAAGCAGTGCCTCTTGTTATCGTTTGCGAATGCTACAATGAAAAATTTATACCTTTTATCTTTTAGATTATAAAAATATTGTTCATAATCTTCTTCGGTATTCACTTCTATGTCGTTCTTTTTAAAGATCACATTAAACATGTTTTACTCTATGAGTTTCATAAAGGTATCAATGCAAGTAGAGCGGAAAAATCCATTCAGAGCACTAATGGTGATGATGCAGCAAATGAAAGAAGTTGCTGGAGGTAGTTTTCCAGTTTCTCAAATTGGGATTCCAGTCTAAAATACCGACCAAAAGGTCGTCTAAAAGAACTTAATTCCAAAGAGTTGGAATCTGTCGTCACAGCAAATCATACTACAACTTCATGGAAAGTCGCATAACTATTTTGCGTAACCAATTCGATTGTCCTATGCCAATTAAAAATGGATTGGAAAGGTTTCAGTGATGGGAAAATGGGACCCGCAAGAACTGTCGAAGGCGAATCTGCAACAGCGTGTTGTTTTATGTAGCTAATTGCTTTCACACCTTTAAACACCATTTATGGGCTGACTTGTTAGTAGTGATGAGAAGTGGATCCCTTATCATAACGTTAAACGCCGCCATCCGTGGATCAGTCGAGGAAGCAGAATTTCTCAACAACCAAGAGGAGGACTTGATCCCCAAAGATAATGTTTAGTGTATAGTAGGATATTGAAGTAATTTTACATTAAAAACTTTTAGACAACAATCAACCAATTAATTCTAATCTCCACTGCAACCAACTTCATCGTGTGAAAGCCGCCTTGGGCTAACAGAATGGGTGTCACCCTCCCTCACGATAATGCTCGTCTTCTCACCTATCGAATGAGCAAAGATATTTTAGAGGTGATCGGTTGGGAAATATTGCTTCATAATTCCTATTCCTCCTGTCCTTGCCCTTACTGATTATCCCTTTTTTAAGGGATTACAGAACCATTTAGTTGGTCTTAGGCTGACATCAAGAGAAGAAGTTGAAAAGAAGTTGGATTCATATTTTGCATCAAAGCCTAAATAATTTTACAAGCGTGGAATTATAAGTGTTGACAGATGGAATGAGGTTCTACGAAGCAATGGATATTAGGCTTATGATTAAATATTTCCTTAGTCATAAGTTTTTCATTTTTTATATATACCCTAAAACCAGACCGTACCTTCGTTCTAACCTAATATGTGCGTACCTCTTTGATTTTTAATTACGGGTTTGATTAATCTATTGGCTATTTCTATTTCCTTTATGAATGGTGGTATGTCTTGGTGTATGGATAATTCTACGACCAGTTGTGTGTGTTGATTCATACCACGAGTGGGTAGAAATCATCCAATTTCCCGATTCCGCCACGTTACGCCAGCCACTGAATGAATTTCACTTAGCCTTTTTTTCTGCGAGATCGTCTTCGTGGTTTCTTCATGACTATTGTTGTGCTGTTTAGGATTTTTCTCCTTTCTTTCATGTCGACTCTCATTGCAATGTCCTTTACCCTTTAAACTTTCGATTTTTTTTCCTTTTAACCACATCCTTCAACCATGTTTGGTTTTTAACCATGAATTTCTCTGATAAGGCCTGCGAGTTGTCCCTAACAGGCATCATTCATGATTCGCTGCGTTGGTCTCAGGTTAAAGCGTGATTTTTGTGTTCATCCTCCAAGGTGTGAGATGGTAGGTAATCGTTGCCAGGACAACCACATACCATCTCTACATACATAGTAATTTACATTGCTATTTCTTTTCTCTGTTTCCTTCAGGGTTCACAAGGTAACAGTATATTTATTTTAGTATATGCTCTAAATTTTGTTTGTCAATTCTAGTTGCATCATCTTCAGCAAAACTATGTTCATTATTTTCGTGTCTCTTAGATTAATTTTTAGATTAACCTTTATTATTTATTTATTCTCGAACGTCATTTTTATGAGTTTGAGGCAAATAATACGAGGCAAAGGAGACTTAGCGATCTCTCATTAATTTTGGTTTCCTTTTGGCCAGATTCAAAATTCCGGGAAATATAAAGAACTGTGGCTGTAAACAGTTTTGTAAACAGTTGGGAGAGAATTCACCCCTATATCTCGGTCTATTTTATATTTCTATTATATTACTAACGAAGTGCAACTTAAATGACGATGTTACATGACTGCATATGTAAAAAAGTATGGCAATGTAGGTTTTGTTAATTCCGTTTCGATTATGCTCCTGGAAATGAATGAGGTTTATTGAGTTAATGGTTTTTACATAGTTTAAGAATGCCATGTAGAAATATATCGTATTCATTTGTTATCTACAATATATTTTGAACAACCTGCTCATAAACCATAAACACTAGTGTAACTTCTGAAACCTGCCGGTCTCAGGTGTCTGATTGCATTCAAGTGTTTATCATCTTATCGTATTATTCGTATGATAAAAATGTGTATTTTGCTAATATATTTGGATATTTTATTAATATGTTTGAATTATTTAGTGATTTATTAAATGGTGTGTAAGTAATAAAATGGTACGTTTTTTAAAATCAGAATTTAACCAATATTTCTTATATTTCAGCTTAAATTTAGAACAATGGTGTATTCAATATTGTTCTAAATAGGTAATATGACTAAAACTAAAGAACTTCCTGAAGCACAGAGAAAACAAATTCATCGTCTTCATGGGTTATGACAAGTATAAATTGTTAATAAAATCAAATGCCCAAGATATGCTGTCTAAACCAGTATAAAAAGATATCAAGATACCACGAGATTTGTATCATGAAGATAAGTGGTAGAAAACGTCTTACAACACATAGACAAGACATCTATCATTCAATCTCGACAACAGAATGGCAGAAGAACATCTTCTGAAGTTGTTGGGGAGTTCACTGATGCTTCACTTCAAAAATATCACCCATTATAATTAAAGAAGACTTAAAGATCAAGGTATAAAAGGGATGTAAGGCGAGAAAGAAGCCATTGATATCTGAGGTCAACATAAAAATTCAAGTCTTCAGAGGGCCAAAGATCACAAAAATTGGACACTTGAACAATACTCTAAAGATATATGGTCAGATGAAAGTAATAATTAGGTATGTAAGAAAAACTATTGTAGTGTTTTTTGACATGTAATTCCATTAAAATATATCTTGGAAATAACTTGTTTAGAAAATTAGTGTTTTTCAACAATTTTACAGATTTTCAGCACTCCTGAGGCTAACTAAGTGAGACGAAGAGCTAGAGAACCATTTCATCTTGTTATTTGGTACCAACTGTGAAGCATGGAGGTGGTTTTATCATAGTATGGGGATTCATGTATTCATCAAGGTCAAGGGAGATGTTTTGCTGATAGAGAAAAATGAACTCCACAACTTATACCACCATGTTGTCACAAGTTTTAGAGCCATTTATTCAGAAATTCCATCCTACGACACCAAGAAATGAAGTTATATATCAGAAGGACAATATTCCATGCCATACATCCAATCACACCAAGAATTGGTTCGGAGAAATGGAGACCACTCCTATGGAGTGGCCACTACAGAGCCCAGACGTAGATTCAATAGAACACTTGTGTAGGGTGGTTGGAAAAGCAACAAGAGGTACCACAATCACAAATAAAACAGAACAATATGAAAAATTAAAAGCTGGGTGGGGAAAGAAATATGTAAAGCGTCAGAAATATGTAAAGTTTGGTGAAATCAATGCCAATAAGAATATAGCTGTAATTAAAGCAAAACTGTGTAACACAATTTTTGTTCCTGGTAAATAAGTGTTATTTTCCAACTCCGTTTATTGCAAAACAAGAGAAAATAGCTATTATTTGTTTAAACTTTACTTTTGTGGCTCGTATGATAAAATATTTACTAAAAAGAGTGAAGTTTTTTTTCTTCCATTGTAGGAATAAAAAATAAAACAATTAAATTTATAAAATTCTTTGAAACTTCCACGATAAATGTATAAAAACAAATTAAAAAAGTTAGAAGTGAACAGTTTTCTTCGATTACCGTTTGTAATCTAATCACTTTTCCATACAAGCCTGCAACTGTAGTCTTCCATCATGATTTCATTGTACACTCATTTGTATCTATGTTCAAAGTTCAGTTTACCTTGATGGAAGCGCTTCCCTTGTGCCTCTGAGTATGATTCCATATTCTCCTTGAACTCATCAAGATGGGCATCAAAGATATCTACCTTCAGCGATATCCTGCAGCCCATTTGGCCATCGATTTTCACTAAATTCTCAACCAGTTCCACGCATTTATCAACCTTGAGGTTGCTTCAAAAGCCTTCACAACGCGAAATGATATTCTTCCAGACTTATTTTCATTTTTAAGTAAGATTTTCGTCGAATTCTGAAGACTATGATTTTCCTGATTTGCGATCCAACAAAGACACCAGTTTCCACCTTTGCCTCAGAGAGCTTAGGAAAAAGTTTGAAGGTACTTGAAGGCTGCAGACCCTTTGTTAAGAGCTCTAACAAACTGCTTCATGAGGCCTAGTTTTAAATGCAATGAAGGGATAAAAGACCTTTTGACAACCTAATAATTGCTCATGCCTGAGATTATGCCCTCTGTCCTTTGTGGTCAGTGCTTCTTGAGGTAATGTGCTGTGTTATCCTTACTCTTTCAAAGCTTTGTCTCCAATTGGCATGCCAAAGTATGCTTTGTAAGCTTCACACATTCTCATAGATGCTGTCACAGTGAACTTCTTTGCTCTTGTTTTGATGAACTGTCCGCAGATATAACAAAATGCATCGGGAGAATGATTGCAACCTTTTGATCGCATATCTCTTCTGACGTGTTCATTATGGTCACTAGAGCTGAAATTCATGTATAAGTTTCCTGGGTTTATTGTGGTAAGTTCTTCAAGAACTATGGGGGGGATCCCTTTTTATTATAATTTATTTATTAATTCTTGACTCATCTTGCTTTTCTTTTCTGCATTGTTATCGTATTTCCTTGGCTTCCGTATTCTTGTTGAGTTGGTCCTTAATCTTCGTTTTCTTCCTTGAGCGATTTTATAAAATTTATTTGGGACACTGGAGTTTCGAACGAGGTACCTCTTGATTCCGTTTCCTATGTTTATGCCACATGACTGGCGAAGTCCGTTTTTTTGTATGATAAGTTTTTCTGCTATTTATATTATCGAGTTGGAAAGAATTTTTCTCATACATTCCGCACCCCTACAAAAATTCATAAAATTCTACTAAATTCTAGAAATTTTGAATAAAATATAGAATGTTTTGGAAGATTGGCTTAAAAGAAATATTATTCTAAAACATTCTAATGCTTTCTAAAAATAAAATTTACAATATTCTACCATTATTTGAAAAGAATTATATATTCTCAATTTTTTTCCAAAATTAATAATATTCTAGCATTATTTTCCATATAGCCAAATTTAGAAATTTGGCGCCTTACTTACAAAAGCAAAGATTTCGGATTAAAATAGACTTTTTCATTTACTTTAGTTACGCACAGCTGGGAATCAACACTTTTAACCTTGGGTCAAGAAAAAAGTGAATTTCTTTTAATACGCAACTCAATTCTCTCTTCTGCCCCACAACCCAGTGGCTCAGTCATTGTCTACGTCCGACGTGTCATCATGGTAACAATTTTAGAACGCGCTTTAATTGAGTCCGCTATCCCAAAATACTCTTGCTCCATGTCGTGACACTGTATAGGATTTTATAAGGAACTTTAATACTATGGGCTCAAAAGCGGTAGGCGTCCTTCCTTCCTGGTGACAATTTTAAATATTTCTAAAAGGGGTTGACAAACCAATCAAAGTCGTTACGAAAATTGACACAGGAAACAAATTTCAGCTGAGAAAGTGACGAAGGGCGGTTAAAACAAAACTATATTTCTATCTATAGAAAATAATGGTCGTTCAAGAATTGAAGCCTACCGATCAAGCTAAAAGGCTTTAATATTTTCAATGTTTCCAAAACTTTGTTTCATAAAAAGAAAGAGAAGTGATGGATGAGTGTTTTTATACCGTTGAGGCTTGGTTTCCTCTGTTAGGACAGATAAATTCGTAAATCACAAGGATACGGTGCAATGAGAATCCACACACTATTTATGACCAGCCTCTGATTCCTGAAAAAGTTGGTGTTAATTTCAAGAAAACGTATTCTAGGACCAATATTCTTTTAAGACATCAGCTTTAAGAGATATTTCTCCGATATTGTCCATCTCTTCACAGGCCAACATAATGAAAGCGAAATTAGTAATGCCTACTTTCAACAGGATGGAGGTAGGCCGCACACTTCTCGCACCTCCTTGGTGCTTCTTCAAGACGTCATTGGGGAATAATCTGATTAGTTCAAAGGGACTTTGGCCACCGAGATCACCCGATTTGACACCACCAGAATTAATTTTGGGGGGAGCAGCTAAAGGATTGATGTACAAGAATCGCTCAAAATCAATTAACAAGCGGAGACACGCAATTACAACTTTCAGAGGGTCCACAACACGTGTGACTCTTCAAAATGTGTATTAAACTAGTGCAAAACAGTGACGTTATGTATTCTAAATGATTCACAACAATTTTAGCATCTCTTATAAAGTTACTAATCCAATTGTTTTATTTGAATAGAAGATAAAATACTGCTGAGGGACATTTTATATATTTCGTCTTTTAAATTATATTTTATTTATGTATTTAGAACTTTGATTGTAGTTTAGACTATTAATTCATATTTATAATTTGAATTGGCACATATTCCCGATACACTTTATTTATTGAATTCATGCCGTGCTGGTATTCTATTTCATATATATATATATATATATATATTTATATATATATATATATATTTATATATATATATATATATATATATATATATATATATATATATATATATATATATATATATATATATATATATATATATAAATATATTCACTAACTCTTATAATTTAAGAAGGTGATATTTTTGAGTATTTGTATAATAATTTCATCTTAGTTTGGTTATGACTTATGTTTTTTTGTCAAAGTTATTTCTGATAATTCTTTTACAATATCAAAAAACAAAATGGTTAACTTCAGAAATAAATATAAGTATCGAAATTTTTTGAAGTTTTAAAACCTAAAGAATTACAAATGGTGAAGTTCAGAAAATTTATTTTTATATATCTTCTTCTATAACTATATTTTCGCAACGTGATATTTTGAAAGGGGGGAAATTTAGTTTAGAGTTCCTTTTTAAAATTATTATAATTGATGAAGTTCAGAAAATTTATAAAGATTTAACCATAGCTGCTTTTTTTTAGATTTTAAATTTTAATCTTAGTAGTGAAGCCATATATATATATACATATATATATATATATATATATATATATATATATATATATATATATATATATATATATATATATATATATATTAATATATATATATATATATATATATATATATATATATTATATATATATATATATATATATATATATATATATATATATATATATATATATATATATATATATATTTATTAGGGTGTTTCTCCCCCAAAATCTTTTTTGAATTTTCACTCTAATCACCAATTTTTGTTCTATTAGGTATAAAAACAATGATCGCCAAATATCGTGCAATGTAATTAATATTTATGAGAGAAAAACAATACTTTTTGAATAGTTTTAGGTTCAAAGCTGGATCTTGCACAAACTTCGTGTCATAATGGATGTTCTAATTCTAAAAACGTTTTGTTCTTGTGAATGTTTTCATTATCTTAACAGGAAATGAGAAATCGCACAGAAAAATAAAAAAAAGGAGAAAATATTCATTAATGCATTAGTATAAATTCAAGAATATTTTGTCTTTTTTTTAAATAAATGCATTGCGTATATTTTTCTTAAGTATTTGTAAATGCAAATAGTCGCTGTGTTAATTAACATGCTATTTGCACGGTTACAATTGATTGTTAAATTGTAAGAGTTCAGCCATAGCAAATTGAATGGCTGCAACATTCAGTTAATTTGCAGTTACCAGCATAAGGGACGTGGACCCACTCTTACTTGTATCCCACCAACAATTGAAAGAGGATGATTATTTAAGACCTAGCGGACCGGTTCACGGCGGCCTGTAATTGAGTAGCTGTTATACTATTACTGCCCCTCATTGATGCTTGAGCAAGGTTTTGTTCCGGCTGTCAAGGAACTTGAGTCTGTGCTCCGAAACTACTTTAAGTGAAAACTGAATCTGATCTTCATCTCGTGTTAAATGGCACTTGTATTCTTGAATCAATGCGATCCCTCATTCTGCATTGTCATTGACAACCTTGAGGTTAGAAATGGCAGACGAGGCTGTCTTAAAATCAATGTTGCTTACCAAGTTTCTGGGTCAGAGCGTAAGAAGGAATGTGGCAGTCCCAGCTTTGGGAAAAGGGACATTGGGTTCTTGCTACAAAAATCTTCTAACTTGGATGATGAAACAGAGTCCTCTTTCAAATTGATCCGCTTTAGGGGTTTCTTTGCACCTTCCTTATTTGATATGGCTTCAACCATGGCTCTCTTTGTATTTGTTGAGACCAGAGGGTCAAACAAAGCCATTGCCACCATTTCCTCTGACTTAACTTTGATGCAGTGGCTTTAGCTATGGTCTTGTTGGGGTAACCAGCCATAACTTTCAGTATCTCAAGGTCTTGATGGTAAGTAACTGCTGCCAAAGGAGCCCGTATCCATGCCTTGACATACAGAAGTACAACGAAGATGCAGATCTCACGAAGTCCTTTCTCTTCAACTGAGTCAAAGAAAGCTGTTATGTTGTCTTTACTATTAATCAGAAACTTTTCCACCTCGGCACTGTCGGCTTCGGTGCTTATTGAACCTGGACCATGATCAATGGTCTGCCGATGTGTTTTAAACCTCTTGAAAAGAAGTACTTCAGGGCCAGACGTTGGACCCATTAAGGCGGTGAACACTGCTCCAAGGACGAGCTCAAGAACATGGGGGCGGCAGGCCAGATGCAAGAGATCTTTCTTCAACTGCTGTTGCAGGATGACACAGGTTCCGGTAAACTTCCCTGTATTGGTGGCTGTGGTGTCGAATCCCATCCATACAATCTGATCTTCCAGGTCCCAGTCTCTCAATGCTGATAAGACAGCATTTGCTTGCTTGCTACCTGTTCCATTCCTGAGCTTGGCAACACACAAGAGCTGACTGGTACCAATACCGGTTATCGGAACTGATTTTCAATGAGATCTTTCATCAACTTCCCATCCCAGTGCACAATGAGTGGACCATCTTGAAGCTCGTCTTTAAGTCTGGGTGTAGCATAGACTTGGGTATGATGTTCTATTCTCTTCCGGTGAATGGAGCTCTGATTTATCTTTAAGTCTTCAATATTATAACTTAAGCTGGAAGCTGTATCTGCAAGAATTAATGTTGCAGCTCTTGATGACGTTTTAGTCCGGTCAAGGGCAGCAGCTAATGTCGGCGTCACAATATTCCCCACGCGTGCGCGCTTAGACGGAGGCGGAATTGGCCCAGCAGCTTCCGAAGGCCTGCCGACGCCCTGCTCTTGATCACTCTTTGTGTCATTAGACTCATTACCTGATGAGGACGAACTGGTGAGAACCGCTTTGCTCATTAATGCCTCTTTTTTAACTGTTGCTCGCTGACAACGACGTTCTGCAGCAATGGAACGTGCTCCCGCCTTCTTCTCCTTCTGCACCAATATTTTATCAACTGATCCAAGGACGCCTCGCCGACAGTCTTCCCTTTGTGCGAGGAGAAAATCCTGATCCTCTTAGATCTGCATAATGTTCATAGCATTTTGATGGGCGATGTCAAAGAGAGTGTCGAGACTTTTTAAAAATTAACTTCTCTTTGCCTTATGTGTTGCAGTTGTCCTGCTTGAGTGTTTTTTGAACGCTTTCCAGTTAGAAAACACTTTTTCTATTTTTTTTATTACATGTTGCTTTGCCTGTACTGGAATATTCGCTTTTGCCCAAAACTCAAGAACGGCCTCGCAGGTGGCTTTTGACTATGTCCGAATTTCCTATTTTAAGTTCAAATGCTGATGAAAAAAGTATGCAATCACTTGTCTCGTCTTAGGAAGCTTTGCTCCGCCAATCATGGACTCGCTGTGACCTATCAAATAAAACTCGGTTTTGCTTCTAGTAGAGTTCGCCATCTGCAAACAGATACACAAAAAAATCATAAAGATAGTAACTATTTCAATTTGAACAGGTTTAAATACTTTTAAACAGAAGATGAACAACTAAATTAGAAATATACAAGTGCATAGAATTAGACCCCGTGATATTAAACAAGTGCATAGACTTACTGTGGGTATCAGAGAACGCACCGTAGCACAACGACACACCATCAACGCTGAGAGCAGACTACCCTGGCTAGCGGCAGTGCAGCTGCCTCTACCCCATTCGCTTATCCCACCCATCCCAAGTGCTAGGGAGGGGTGGAGTAAGGGAATGGTGCGTTCATAAGCATCAAATGGCTTCAAGGGTGGGTTCAAAAGAATGGTTTCAATAATGCGTTCACAACTGTCCTCTTTGGGTTTGTTTTTTTGTAGACGATTCCGTTAAATAGTTTAAGTCAAACATTAAGGAAAATGGTCCATTGTTCAACCTTGCAGGGGTACCCCTAAATATTATTTTAATTACACCAACTTTTACAAGGAGTGTTTCTGTGGGTATTGAAACAATTCTGGGTAGTTAGAGCTTGTATTATTCCAACTTTAATTTTACACCCTTATACCTGAGAAACACCCTAATATATATATATATATATATATATATATATATATATATATATATATATATATATATATATATATATATATATATATATTGGAAAAATATCCAAGACAAATTGGTGCGGTTAAGGTAATGGCATAATTAGACAACTGCTCTGCTTCAGGTCCAGCAGGTGACCCTATCCTCCTTGAACTGGAAGACAACACTTAGGTATGACCCATCCATCAGCCCAAAAAAGCTGATTTCAAAGACACGCCTTTATGTCGTCTCGTTTACCGTCACAGAAAACTGTTATTATTAATACATTAACAGCGTTGACTGAGCCAAAACGCTCGAAAGATGGAAAAATATCCAAGACAAATTGGTGCGGTTAAGGTATGGCATAATTAGACAACTGCTCTGCTTCAGGTCCAGCAGGTGATCCTATCCTCCTTGAACTGGAAGACAACACTTAGGTGTGACCCATCCATCAGCCCCAAAAAGCTGATTTCAAAGACACGCCTTTATGTCGTCTCGTTTACCGTCACAGAAAACTGTTATTATTAATACATTAACAGCGTTGACTGAGCCAAAACGCTCGAAAGATGGAAAAATATCCAAGACAAATTGGTGCGGTTAAGGTAATGGCATAATTAGACAACTGCTCTGCTTCAGGTCCAGCAGGTGATCCTATCCTCCTTGAACTGGAAGACAACACTTAGGTATGACCCATCCATCAGCCCAAAAAAGCTGATTTCAAAGACATGCCTTTATGTCGTCTCGTTGAACCCTTCACTTACCTATATGTATGAGCTCCCAAAGACCCACAAAGAGGGATGTCCCTTACTCCCAATCATTTCCAATATTAATTCTCCCATTTATAAGCTCTCCAAATGGCTCGCCAAGCATTTATCTCCAGCAGTAGGAAGAATCTCATCTGCACACATTAAGAACACTCAAGATTTCGTTGACCACCTCAACCACTTGCAATTACTGGATGGAAATCTTTTGAGCTTTGATGTAAACTCTTTGTTTACCAAAGTTCCGGTTAACCAAACCATGGGCCTTCTGCGGGAAATCATGCCTAGACTTAATTTGGATCTTCCCATTTCTACGAGTAAATTTATCGATTTAGTTGAATTATGTCTCTCTGACAATGTGTTTCGAGTAAATAATGAGTTTTATAGACAAATATTTGGCCTTAGCATGGGAAATAGTTTATCTCCGATATTGGCATGTCTCTTCATGGAATATTTTGAGACTGAACTCCTTCCCACAATTTCTCCCCCTAACTTTATATGGTTAAGGTACATTGACGATGTATTTTCTGTATGGCCTAATGGCCATGATTTTGATACCTTTTTTAATAATTTGAATAATTTGCATGTCTCCATCAAATTTAAATATGAATGGGAATATGATAATAGATTACCCTTTTTAGATGTCCTCATTAATAAAGATCACCATGAATTAAAACTTGACGTGTATAGGAAACCAACCCACTCGAATGCCTATATACATTATTTTTCGTTTCACGATAATACTGTTAAAAAATCGGTAATTTCTAACCTTTTCCTTAGGGCATACAAAATATGTCATCCTTCCTATTTAGATGAAGAAATTGTCATTATCAGGACCATTTTTTCTAATTTCTATTACCCCGATTGGTTCATATCGTCTGCCCATTTTGCAGCTAGGAAAACATTCTATGGTAATAAGCCTTTCCGCACTAACGACTTCAACAAATGTATAATATTGCAATTTAATAATAAATTGAATAGTTTAAAGGACATATTTGGAAAAGCGGGTATTAATCTAGCCTTTAAATATAATAATTCCTTATTGAATTGATGATGGCCAGAAAACCCAAAGAACATCATAACATAGGAGTATATGCAGTACCATGCAACGATTGCCATAAAGTTTATATAGGGGAAACGAGGAGAAATCTAGACAAGAGATTGTACGAACACAAAAGAGATATTAGAGTGGGCAGCGAAAGTAGTGGAATTTTTGCCATGTTAGAGACAAGAATCATACGATCGATTTCAATGGAAGTAAAATGTTATTTAAATCGGCCAACTATGTTAAGAGAAGAATCGTAGAATCGAGCTTGATATCGTCAGTTCCTAATTTAAATCTATCTGAGGGTCAATTTTCTTTTAATCCTGTAATAAGATCGCAAATAAATAAAATAGTAAAATGTCAGCCCTTCAATATGTTTAGGCCTAACCCCTCCTCCCAGATTAGCCACAAGTAGGGGATTGGGGGGAAAAAGAGGGGATCTTGTGTTATGCTTTTCTCATTTTTCTGCCCAGTGTCAGTTGAAAAAGGGTGTGAGAAACACCGAAACTGTTCTGAATTAAATTGTCTTCGGAGAATGTAGTTTAATTTTTCATCATATATATATATATATATATATATATATATATATATATATATATATATATATATATATATATATTTATATATATATATATATTTATATATATATATATATATATATATATATATATATATATATATATATATATATGGGAGGGAATCGCTCTTTTAATGCACACTTGAATTTAATGTTTGGAATATGGTCATTATAATAATGCAAGAATTTTGAGCCAAAGTCAGGATGTCGAAATAGAAGGAATGAATCGTTTATAAAAAGGCGGTAATAGATTGGGGTAAATCTCTCGAAAGCAATTTTGATGCCAAAACGTTTCATGTTGGCACAAAAAAATATTTCCAAGCAAAGTCTGTCCGATTGGAAATCCCATCTTTACACAATCTTTCAGGAAGTATAATTCATAGTTATTGAGAGTAAAAAGTTGCTAAATTGCGATAAATTCTACACTATTTATGGCGCTTATTTCGTCGCCCAAATCATTGCCCATCTTTCAAGCTGGCGGTACTTATTGGCATTTTCACTCGTAGCTACAGAAAAAACAAACAAACAAACAAAACAGGCGAGCCAGGACTTTTCAATTTTACTCCAATGTGTTTTGATCATATTCTTGCATTTTATTTCTATTTTGTTAATAAATTCCATTAAAGAATGTAAATTTCGCGCCTAAAGCTAATATAGAAAAATATAAAAAAAATATTAAAAAGTTGAGGATTGAACGAAATTGATAATAAAGGTAAAATCATCACGAGGGACACTTCTGACAGGTTTTTTTTTCCAGCGTCCATTCGGCGACTGCTTATAATGGCTTAAATCGCCGCCCTTGAGAGTAATGACAAACGTAAACGATCAGAGAGGTCGAGTGATGAAAAATTGGATAAAACCTTTTCTGGATCAGATAAAAACCGGTAATAAATTACGGGAAACTATGGAAGGCAAATTTGAAGCAAAACTACGGAGACAATCCGGGGCTATTTATCTTAGGATTACCCCCTAGGACCCACCTTTGCAAATATATTTATCTGCCACCATGAATCGGTTTGCCTTCAAAATTGCTCTGCAGAGTTTCACACCAATCTATTACCGGCTCTTTGTAGACGATTCATTGCTCCGATTTCGCCATCCTGACCTTGACTCAAAATTACTCCGTTATTGTAATGACCAACTTCAAAATATTTAATTCAAAAGTGAGTATGAAGAAAGAGCTTCTAATTAGATGTAAAAGTGACCCGAGGGCAAGGTTCATTACTGACCTCTGTTTACAGCGAACCCACTTACAAGAGATTAGATATATAAACATTTTTTAGCCTTATTTCTTTTTGTTTTAAGCTTAATGCGATTCATACACTCTTCCATATAGCCCTTTCTGTCTATTCTAGCTATCTTGTCTTCGTGAAGAATTTATAGTCATTAAGAAGTTTTTCGGTGATCATTTTTTGCCTTAAACTCATTGACTGACATATTAAAAAACATTTTTCTTCTTTGATAACAGTGGTACCTAATGGTACCAACAAGGGGAGTGAGAAATAAAGTGAACCGTTTAGATAAGGAATATGAAACTGAGCCAACATAACTAATAATTTGGCGCAAAGGGCTATTAGGCTTATCTAAATGGCTCACTTCATACCTCACTCCCCTTGTTAGTGCCATTTCTAAATCTCATATTAAAAATAGTTACGACCTTATTGAAAAACTCAACTCCAGCCCTTTCTCTAATAACTTCTCCCTTGTTAGTTTCGAAGTTTGTTCTCTTTTTACTAAAGTGCCGGTAAACGAGCTTTTTCCCTTCCTTAGTGATAAATTGCATAACTTTGATATTTCCTTGCCAGTTAATATTTTGATTGAACTCATCTCAATGTGTACTAAAAACTGTACGTTTTCTTTTAACGGTAAATTTTAGTTTGAAAAGTTTGGTTTAGCTATGGGAAATTGCTTATCTCCTGTTCTTTCAAATCATCATCATCATCATCACTAACTATAATTTAAGAAGAGGATCTTTTGAGTATTTGAATAATAATTTCATCTTAGTTTGGTTATGACTTATGTTTTTTTTTATTAAACTTATTTCTAATCATTCTTTTATAATATCAAAAAACAAAATGGTGAAGTTCAGAAAATTTATAAAAATTTAACCATGGCTGCTTTTTTTCACATTTTAAATTTTAATCTTAGTAGCGAAGCGCAACCGCTCCCCCGTAAGGAGGAGTGGCGAAGACATTGCCAGGTATATATATGTAATTTTTTGAAACTACCTTACTCCCCACCATTATCGATTTTCCCCGTGTTTGGTTCCGATATATAGACGATATTATTTGTTTGTGGCCTTCTTCTAAGGATGTCAATGGTTTTCTTACTGAACTAAATTCTCTGGTTTCCTCTATTAAATTTACCCTTGAACTCAAACAAAATGGTGTCCTCCCGTCCTTAGATCTACTTATTCATAGGACTTTATCTGGATTTAAATTTTCCGTCTATCGTAAGCCTACTAACGCCGGTTCTTATATTCCTTTTTATTCAGGTCATAATGATAAAGTTAAACGGTCTGTATTTATTTCAATGTTTCTCCAGGGGTTGCGGGTCACTAGCCCCGGAATTCTTGGATCTTTAGATTTCTAAGATCTTTGAAATTGGTAACTATCTTTGCTACCTTAAAAAATTTCTTGCAGGATGCCTAGATTTGGCAAAAAAATCTTTTTACAGAACTGAAATCCTTCCCGTATGCAATTTTAAGAACTCTCTTGTTCTACCGTTTTCTGAGTCCTTTTCCTTGCTTCTCCGCCTCTTGAATAAGATAAATATTTCTGTCATATTCAATTATCAGTCTACCATGTACAAAATGATGATTCATAATAATAACAATAATATAGAGGGGTTTATTCTGTCGAGTGTTAAGTTTGCCTAAGAAATACTTTGGGCAAACTGGTAAATCATTAATCGTACGCTTGGCGCAATATAAATACGATATTAGGAGGGGAAAAAGCAGGAGTGCATTTTTTGTCCATTTATCTGAAAACAGTCACTCTATCAATTGGAACTCGGCTAAATTTATTTACAAATCTGATGACTTTTTTTCAAAGAAATATTGTCGAATGCTCATTCATTAATTCCTCGCCTAATTTTAATATTTTCCCTGGTCTCTTTAAACTGGACCATATTATTAGAGGGCTTATTTATAACGAAATTGTCCATTTTAAATCTTAGCCCTTGGATTTATTAAATTAGTTATATTTCTCTCGTTTATTTTTATGTATTCACAATTATGTGTGTATGTACTTATTTTTGTGACCTAAATGTCTACATTCTTTGCTCACAGTTGGAATTTCCGGAACTAGACCATAACTATTTGGTTTTATGCTTCATATCCGTCTTTGATAATATTTTTCTATTTTGTGGCCTTTCGTTGTACACGGGTGGGGCATTACTCTTTTTTTTCTCATATATATACTACCTTTGTAATTTTTTTCTATATTCCTTTAGAATGAACTGAACAAGTTCGAAAATACTTGGAATCCGCCTTTTATTTTCCGGTGGGATTTTTTGCATTTATCGCTCTACCCACGCGCTACTTTGTGAGTTTCTCATATCCACATATATATATATATATATATATATATATATATATATATATATATATATATATATATATGAAAAACTCAAAGTATCGCGTAAGTAAATAATAAATGTAACAAAGCCCAGAGGGAAAATTAATACGAGGATTCCAAGTACTTTCAAACATTATTTCGAGTTTTTTATCAAGGAATAACAGAAGTATTGAAAATTGTAATATTTGTAAGGAATGCCCACAAAAAAGCAAAAAAACAAACAAAATGAATTAATAAGAAATGGAAACCTTATGAGGAGCGAAGATAAATACAAAATATGATCATTAAATCAGGTAAATTTAAAAGACTAAAGGTTGGTTGACAAGAGGATTAAAATACCGCCTAAGCAATTAGAGAGGGATAAAATCTTAACGAGAAATTAACCTCAGAGGTAGGATCTAAAAATCAAAGTAGAATAAGTACAAATGTTCTAAAGAAGTGACTCCAACGGAAATAAATACAGACAAAAACATAAGTCTACATAGATGCACACAAAATAAAATTAAATTGTTTATTAAGATTAATATAAATATTTAGTCTCAAATTGAAAGTTTCGACAGTACATTTTGAATATAATTTAAAAAATAACCATCAAGTTTATATAAGCCAGGACTTAAATTAAAATATTGAAATTTACTAATAAAGGTCGATTCAATGATATTTCGTGAAATTGTATCGTTATTATGACAGATGATTTTAGCAGAATTCCAATCAATATTGTGATTAAGATATGACATATGAACATAAAATGACCTGCTTTCTTCGCCACGACGGACATTATATTTATGCTGAGAAATTCGTTTTTGAACCTCGCGTGCCTTTTAATGAATACTCTTGTACTCCCTTTTAATTCATCCTTTGCTTCTCTCCCTCATATTTTAAAATCTATAGGGATTCGTGTAGTGTTTGACTATAATAATACTATCTCTTAACTATTAGTCAAGAATGCCCCTTTCCCTATGGTAATGTATATTGCGTAAAATGTATCGATTGCTCTAAATATATCACTTTAGCCAATCAGGTAAATGTTTAAAAAAACAAATTTCTCAGCATAAATATAATGTCCGTCGTGGCAAGAAAGTAGCTCCTTTTATGTTCATATGTCATATCTTAATCACAATATTGATTGGAATTCTGCTAAAATCATCTGTCATAATAACGATACAATATCACGAAATATCATTGAATCGACCTTTATTAGTAAATTTCAATATTTTAATTTAAGTCCTGGCTTATATAAACTTGATGGTTATTTTTTAAATTATATTCAAAATGTACTGTCGAAACTTTCAATTTGAGACTAAATATTTATATTAATCTTAATAAACAATTTAATTTTATTTTGTGTGCATCTATGTAGACTTATGTTTTTGTCTGTATTTATTTCCGTTGGAGTCACTTCTTTAGAACATTTGTACTTATTCTACTTTGATTTTTAGATCCTACCTCTGAGGTTAATTTCTCGTTAAGATTTTATCCCTCTCTAATTGCTTAGGCGGTATTTTAATCCTCTTGTCAACCAACCTTTAGTCTTTTAAATTTACCTGATTTAATGATCATATTTTGTATTTATCTTCGCTCCTCATAAGGTTTCCATTTCTTATTAATTCATTTTGTTTGTTTTTTTGCTTTTTTGTGGGCATTCCTTACAAATATTACAATTTTCAATACTTCTGTTATTCCTTGATAAAAAACTCGAAATAATGTTTGAAAGTACTTGGAATCCTCGTATTAATTTTCCCTCTGGGCTTTGTTGCATATATATATATATATATATATATATATATATATATATATATATATATATATATATATATATATATATATATAAAAAGAAGAAGGAGCAAAGGCAAGTTCTGCGGGTGATAACAACCACCACAGGGCTTTCGCCATATTTATTTTCTGCCTTTCAAAACAATTTTGAAGACAGAAATAAAGGTGCAGAAACCTTGCATTGCAGACTATATTACAATATAGTACAATTTCTCTTTCTTGTACTATATTGTAATATAGTCTGCAATGCAAGGTTTCTGCACCTTTATTTCTGTCTTCAAAATTGTTTTGAAAGGCAGAAAATAAATATGGCGAAAGCCCTGTGGTGGTTGTTATCACCCGCAGAACTTGCCTTTGCTCTTTCTTCTTTGTATGTGACTTGGGGATGAGCCTTTAAATTGTGAGCGGGTTAGAAGATGTGGTATAAAAATTCCTTGCAGGTTCCTAGCTTAGAGAGATACTGGGTTTGATGGGGTAACGCTTTGGGCGAGGTAGAGTCGCTGTGCCTGGTAGCTCAGCGGTAGAGCATCTGACCGGCAATTCAGCAGACCCGGGTTCGAGTCCCGGACAGGAATTTCAAACTTTTTTCCCTGGCTTTATCTCTGTCTTCTCGGTAAAGGATTGCCTTCATTGTGCCGCCCTCTGATCCCTTTTATTCTAGTCTTCTTCTAATGTCCCTTTCTCTTGCCTCTAAAAAAACTCCTGTTTCTTGTCTCATTTGCTCATTCGCGTCCAATTTCTCTTTCTTGTACTATATATATATATATATATATATATATATATATATATATATATATATATATATGCGTGTAAATTACTCACAGGGTAAAGAAAATTTTGAGCGCATTTCCCTCTATTAAATAAGCCTCATTCACGTAATGAAGAACAGATTGAAGGATGCATCATATATAATAGAGATTAAAGTGGATACGGAGGCCTCACTTTCACAAATAAATATATTATCTTTTGAGGATTCGAATAAGGTTTTTACCATAGTATTCGGAGCGCCATCCTTGATAGAGACTTCTGCAAGCCCTTCTTTGATCCCAGCATCCCTATTCTTGAGATGGTGAAATTATTTCCCCTATTCCTGACATGATCTAAATAGCTGAATTGGCAACCCTGTGATACAAGAAGACTTACAGAAAATGCCAGTTCAGCAGCTCAATCCAGTCTTAGATTG
Source organism: Ceratothoa steindachneri (assembly GCA_963969495.1). Lineage (NCBI taxonomy): Eukaryota > Metazoa > Arthropoda > Malacostraca > Isopoda > Cymothoidae > Ceratothoa > Ceratothoa steindachneri. The sequence goes on from OZ018327.1 coordinate 91,637,224, forward strand.
GACTTGTAAAATTTTAAATAATCCTCCCAAAATAGCATCATGGTAATATGAAAATCATATTGCACCTATGGTCAAACAAAATACAAGAATGTGATACTTTTCTGCTAAATAAAACTAATTAATACAATTTTTGTTCAATTCAGATTACCAAAATCCTTTGGAAACAACTTTTAACAGCTCGCCGTCATCCTGAATACTTGCATGGCCTCCTTGGTGACCAAGGACTCCAGGGTGAGAAACAGTATACTGGAACAATCGTTAAAAAACTTGATCCGAATAAGTGTTGAAAGTGCTGCCCACGTTCTTTAATGCATTTAGAAATTCTGCTTAACACAGCATAGGACACACTTCGCCAAAATATTCGTTGATTTATGCCAAAGAATTCCCAAATCTTGTAGAGTGGCTGACTGGACATGGAGACAACAAAACAGAAACATTCTTCAGATACCTCACTCTGATATTGAATCAATTGTTTTTGCTAGTCACATATTCGAAGCTTCTGCATTGGAGCTTCGATTACCTTTTAGCTTTCTTGGCTGCAAGATATGATGTCATTGCTGAAACTGTCTTTTGATCTCCAACTCTCTCTAAATTCAAAGTACGCTAATCAGCGCTTGCGTATGATCATGAAATTTGAGAACATCAAGTAATACTGCTTGAAAAAGTGCAGGCGCTACAGGTTCTACCATACCTGAGTATTAAACGATAGTAAACAAGAACACAATAAATGTTAAGGTTTTTGAAGCATATTCATTTGGTATGCAAGATGAAAATTACATTTGAATAGAATCGATGCATCAAAATGATTCAACTGTGCATGTATTTAAAAAAAAAATTCCAATCTTTTCTATTTGGCAGCCCATCAAGTTTCGCAAATTAGAGGTATGTTTGGCATAAGTTGTGGTCTTTTGGAGTTTATCGAATTAATTTAATGACAGAATTCCCTATACTAATAGTATTGCAACTACTGCAACATAGTTTAGATCATTTACCACCAAGATTGGCCTGCTTGAAGCACAATCAAAGGATACTGCTCTGAAAACTTCACTAATTCTGTCTTAGTTTTTCGTACTTAGTAAGGTGTAAGCGATTTCATGGAACGAGATGGTATATCTGATGGACACTATCAGCATCCGTGTTGGTTAGTCGGACAGTTTTCTTTTCAACAAACCGAATTCCAATTGACAACTGTTCCTTTCCGAAAATATCCAGTCTCAAATAAAAGCAAAAACTGTACGATCTGTTTGCACAAGAAATGACATGATCTCTTAGCTGGTTTTTACAAATTCTTGAGAAGCTCGTTTTGTGTGCACTTGCACTTCTCTCGTTTTGTGTGCACTTGCACTTCTCTCGTTTTGTGTGCACTTGCACTTCTCTCGTTTTGTGTGCACTTGCACCTCTCTTGTTTTGTGTGCACTTGCACCTCTCTTGTTTTGTGTGCACTTTCATTTCTCTTGTTTTGTGTACACTTGCACTTCTCTCTAAATTTTGATGGAATAGTTTGTGTCCAGTCTCTACTCGGAACCTAAGTATGTCTTCAAAGTTTCCTGAATCAGAATATTTTCCTTATATGGTAATAACATTAGTTCCGTCGCATCACAAATGCGTTGAAAAATAGATACAAGAAATTAATAATTATCTAGGTTTCATGTTTCTGTGTAACAATTTTTCATAAATAAATATATATATATATATATATATATATATATATATATATATATATATATATATATATATATATATATATATATGCAACAAAGCCCACAGGGAAAAATAATACGAGGATTCCAAGTACTTTCGAACTTTATTTCGAGTTCTTTATCAAGGAATAACAGAAGTATTGAAAATTGTAATATTTATAGGGGTGATGCAGAGGAGAGGGAACGCCCACAAAAAAGCAACAAACCAATCAACAGAATGAAATAATATGAAATGGCAACCTTAGGAGTTTTTTTTGCTTTTTTTTGTGGGCGTTCCCTCTCCTCTGCATCACCCCTATAAATATTACAATTTTTAATACTTCTGTTATTCCTTGATAAAGAATTCGAAATAAAGTTCGAAAGTACTTGGAATCCTCATATTAATTTACCCTGTCGGCTTTGTTGCATTTATGGCTTACTCACGCGATACTTTGTGAACTTTCCACACACACACACACATATATATATATATATATATATATATATATATATATATATATATATATATATATATATATATATATATATATATATATGGCCAAGCAAAAGCTAGATTTAAACTTGAATGTATAAAAAAAACATATACAACAACGTAAATGTATTCATCATTATCTCAACAATTTCAACAATATAACTATAGTAGTATTGCTACAATTAAAAACATGGTCAAGAAACATAAGTCGCTTGCTCTCAATTATTCTGACCTATGACCTTATGACCATATTACCTTAATACCTTCAAAGCTTTCAATAATTCCCGGAGTAACCTTGGCATGTTTTTTCATTGTTTTAGCCCATCTGGCGACTGCCTACTTGAGCATAAGTCGCCGTACACAATAACCTACTATTCGGCTATATTAAAAAAACAAATGACAAAAAAATAACAATAACTAAATTGCACATACTAATGATAAGAAAGGAAAAAGGCTAAAAAATAACAATAACGTAAAAAAGTAAAAATCCAAGAAGGAAGCGTACTCCGGCATCGGGGGTAGGCCCGCCTCCCCCTGGCGCAGGAACATGCAAGATACCAAAAGAAACACAAAAAAGGTCAAATAAAGTGGAGTACGACGGCCTTCTCCAAAACCTCGTAAAGTCCACAAGTCGGTGTGCACGAACCCGTACAGAGTACAAGGGTCAAGCGATAACGACCCCGCTCGACACGGTACCGGGACAGGTAACTTGCGCTGAGATCACCCAGCAAGGGACATTCAACAAGAATGTGGGCACAATGCAGTCTTCGCAGTATGGCGCAGGCGAGCGCTCCATCAAATGGCGTTGCGTCTCGCGAGTGTGTCCAATTCGGAGACGGCAGAAAGCAACCCGAAGCCGTTGCCGCAATGGGGGAACAGTCGCGGCGCAATGGCATGCAACTTGAATTTCACCTCGACCGTTTCCCATCTTCTCTGCTAGTCCGGAGAGCTGCCCGTATTCCAGCCATGTAATCGGTGTGAGTAAGAGCGAAATGCTGGTCTGATCGCCCAGTCCTCGCGGACTCTTTGGCCCCCTCATTGGCGCACTAATTCCTCGCAATTCCTATATGTCCGGGGACCCAGCAGAATATAATAACGACTTCCGCCCGGCTCGCCAAAATCGTGGGGTCACGGATATCGCAAACCAAGGGATGCGGGGATTTCAATGCCCCGAGAGCACTCAGGTCACTTTGTTAGTCGCTATAAATCACAATCTGGTCTCCTAACCGGGCACGTCGCGTTATCTCCCGTACCGAGTGGTGTATTGCAACCAGATCAGCCGTGATGAAAGACGCAGCGCATGGCAGAGCCCCACTGAATCCAAACAGAGGGAATACGGCGTGGAAACCGACCTCCTATCGGGACTTGGAGCTATCCGTATACACTGGCATGGTTCGAACTTGACACGAAGTGTGCTCCAAAAAGGCCGAACGCAATACTCCCGGCGCTGTACAAGCTTTGGGAGCAGAAGCGTGGCGACAAATAGTCAAAGGTGGTACCCTCCAGGGTGGCATTCTGGGCAGAACCAGGGGCGCCACCGGCACGAGAGCTATACCAAGCTCTCAGTGGAGTTGGCTTCTCTCGCCGGCATAGGCACCGTCGATATCAGATGCGGATGCAATGAGAGATGTTGGTGACTGAGGGAGGCGCCAAGCTTGCTTGTACAGGCGAATAATGCACTGTGCACGGCACAGAGCGAGTTACACCTCCCCAGCATCGACAAGTAGGCTCTCAATGGGGAAAGTGCGAAAGACCTCGGTCGCTAGGCGAAGGCCGGTGTGGTGGATTGAGTCCACCTTCCACAATACACGCTTGGATGCGGAAGAAAAAGACTCGCATCCGTAGTCGAGCTTCAAACGAACAAATGATGGATAAAAAAGTAAAGCTGTAGCCCTATCAGCGCTACAGGTGCTAAACGCCACGGAACGAAGAATATCCATGGTGCGGGTAGACGAGACTAAGGCTGCGAATATGAGCCTTCCAGGTGAGGCGTTGGTCAAATACAAGACCAAGGGAAAAGCGACGACTCCACCACTTTCAAGCGCACTCTATTGAGGAACAAGTATGGGTTAGGGTGGAGGCGTGGATGGCGGCATAAGTGCACCACCTTTATCTTTGCTAAGGAAAACCGAGGCCTGTGCCCTTTGGCATAGCAAGAGATGCGGTTCAATGCCTGGTGGAGTCGATGATCTAGAGTTGGCATCTGGGCCGCGCCAAAAGAGATCGAAAGGTCGTCCACGTAGAGCATAGCGAGAACATCTTCCAGCAGCACCAAGGTGATACCTATAATGCTCAGGGTAAAGAGTGTGACAATGAGGACACGTACCCGCATGCTACCCTTTTCCTGCTCCATTAGGCCGGAGAGGGCTCCCCCACCCGTACGCGTTTAGACGATCTTGCAAAAATTCAGGTATAAAGATTGGAAGGCGTCCCATCGCCCCCATCGTGTGGAGAGACTTCATAATACCGTATCGCCATGCGGTATCATAGGCCTTCTACAGATCGAAAAACACCGTGGCGTAGTTCTGTCTACTAAGGAAGGCCTTTCAGACGGCATTTTCCAGTCGGAGCAGTGCATCTGACGTGGAATAGACCTTGCGGAATTGCACTATGCAGAAGACAGATAGCCTCTGCAGTCCAGAAAAAAACTAATCTAACAATTACCAATTTCTCCATCAACTTGCATACGCAGGAGGTTAGAGGGATTTGGTGAAAACCCGCCGGGGTGGAATGAACTCTCCCCGGCTTATGAAAAGCGATCATAGTGGCGATTCGCCAGGAATCTGAGAGAATACCATTTACCCAGATCCTGTTTACCAAATCTAACAGAAAGGCATATGCCTCGTCACCCAGGTGTCGAAGCATGGTGTACGGGATATCATCTGGATCAAGGGCAGTTTTCGCGCACTAAGCGAGAGCCGAGCGCAACTAACTCAAAGTAAACCTCTCGTTGAAGGGTTCTCCACCTCTGGAGGTAAAGTCCAGTCGGCGGCCTTTCAGGACATAACGATGCTGCTGGCAGAGCAGCATCCCAGATAGAGAATGCGAAGAAAGTGGTCGCGAAGGATTCTGCAACGGACGCGGGGTCCAAGATTGCGGTCCCATTCTCCTGGACAACGGGAGTGAGATCCTGCAAGGATTTGCCCCAAATCCCTTTGACTTGCTTTCACACCTCTGCTAGAGGGGTATTCCCTTTAATTGAAGACAAATACGCCAGCCAAAAAGAGTGGCAGGCGTGCTTAGAGATATAATGGAACCTAGTCCTACCTTGACGAAATTGACCGACGTCGTTCGGGCGGCGATTACAGCACATATATACATAACACTTCTGTTTGAGGGCCGCCTCACACTCGGCTGACCACCAAAAGAGCGATCAGAGTGCAAACCGGCAAGACGTTTTAGGAATAGTAGTTAGGCCCACGGTGATGAGGTTGCCGGAGAAGAACCACACGGAGGACTCATCAACCAACCCAAACTCCTCGACTGTGATAGATAAATCAGTCATTTCCTGAAATGCGGATCACCGAACCTGCGCCAAGCCCCACTGAGGCTGGCTCTCGGCCTGCAGCGGCCCATAAAATGATATTAGAATTGGAAAATGATCACTACCATTGAACTCATCAACCACCCCCCACCCTAAATCAGGCTCTGCATCTGGAGAGCTCAAAGATAGATCGATGCAGGAAAATGAGGCGGTTCTCGGGCAGTGATGCATGAATTCATCCGCATTTAGGACACCTATCTCTAGCTCGTCGATCAGGTCGGCAAGGACTTGACCCCTGGGATAAATTGAGTATTCTTCCCAGAAAGGGTGTCTACCGTTCAGATCTCCGAGCAACAGAGAGGGCCTCGGCAACCGTGCCACGACTCGGCGGAGGTCCGCGTCGAAGTCGGCTGACGGTAGAAAAAATTACTGCGCAAGGTTTGGCAGATCTTACTTATCTCTTTTCACTCCGAGAAGCGTTATTTGGTTGCAAATACCCTGTATCTATCGGACCATCTCCCTTATTTGATCTTTTTATTGAAAAGAGGAGGAGGGACTAGTATCCCGTTCTCGTAATGATTCTATTTTCAGTAGCTAGGTTTTTCGTCTATTTTCCCAGGTTTGCATCAAAATGATCGTTTTGGGCTGAAGTTCAGCAGATCTTCTTTATAGTTCTTACAATTTGCGGCTATGTATTTTCTACCCTCTGGTGTTGTTATCTGTATGGGTTTGGATCAAGGCACAGTAGGCTTCCAACATAGTAAAAAAACTGCTACGTTTAACAGAAGCTTTTGTACAACAATTCCTTAAATAGTAAACCGAAATGGTGTCCCATCCTTCATTACCACACTTGGAGAGTTTGACCTAAGAAAAAGTGATTCTGTGAGGGTGATAAGTGCTTACTTATCTTTCATATTCACCGTATCTTACAACATGCGATCGCCATTAATTTGGGTGTTTGCAACTTAAGTGGCAAAGTTTACTCTGATTTAAAGGCAAAAATGGATACAAAATCCTATATTTCGTCAAAACTGAATGAATTCTTCAAGAAATGTAGTGATTGATTAGCTAAATAATGTAGAAGCATTGCCCTTAACCATGGCAACTAATTTGCTGGACAAATGTATTTTTTGTATATTAAAAATAAGTAATTTTATTTTAAAAATACATTAATTTCGTGTCATCCTGATATATGTTTACGTGTGTATGTTCCCACACATATGTAGGTTTTGTGTCAAGTATATCGTTAAGAATTGTTTCTTTTTTATGTACTTGATTCTTTCTTTGCCTGTCCTCCCCCAATTAATAATAAATAACAATTCTAAATATTATTGCAGAATTTATACGATTCCCTGCGTCGTCAAATGTCCGTCCACTCCTTTGAGCCTCCTCAGCCACACTTCCGTCCGGGGATCGAGGTTTCAGACGGCCCACCTCTATCCACTCAGCCCCTGAATCACTTCATGCAACCGGGTGTTCACCTAGACACTCAACCAATGCCAGCCTCCCACCAACCCTTTATTTCGTCCTCAGTTTTCCCTTACGGAGCCTCCTCCATCCCAGGGGCTGAACTGGGATCGAACAGAGACTACGGCCCAAGACGGACCGACCACCAGAACGAGACCTCCTTTACCAGAACGAAGAATTTCCAGTTTCTTCCCGTTACTTTTTCTTCTTTGGGGTCCAATCGGGAGTTCAGAGGGGCTAATGCCCCATGCAAGAGTAGGGGGCACGAATCGTTACGCGTTTGACAGATTTGTGCACAAGAAGAACTGAACGATGGAGTCAAAACAAAAATTAGATTTTGGTATTTTCCATTATAAAAATTAAGGAAACTAAAAATGTGTTTAGAATTTTTGTGTTTTGGTTTTTACTTTTATTAAATCCCTATTTTTAGTTCAGGTTTTAAGATTTTTCTCTATTTTCTTTCTTGCAAAATTTGTGATGGTAATTTTCTAAGATTTATAAAAAATCTTTTAGGAGAAATTTATTTTCTCTTTCCTTTATCACTGAAGGGAGTATGCTGACGTCAGGTGTCATTTTAGTTTTCCTATTAATGAGTTTGTTTCCTCACCTTTATTTATTCAAGGGGAAAATGAGGCTTTTCAATTAGGACTTCATTTTAGGAACGGCGTCGTCAGAGGTGTTGAGTTATTAATTTTTCGACCGGATAAAATGAAGATGCGACGATGGAAATTACAGGCTACAATGGGCAAGATAATATTCAAAAAGACACATTTCCTCTTAGTTATTTTTCGTAACTCACATCCATGCATGATTGATTTTATATATATATATATATATATATATATATATATATATATATATATATATATATATATATATATATATATATATATATATATATATAATTGAAAATCACATGACATGTGATTTATAGAGGATGGTAGCTCTGGCGATCAGCGTCGTTGTCATATAAACGATGGGCGCTTGCTGACACGGGTTCAAATCCAACTCCGTTATTCATTTTCATATAACGGTTAAAATAGTTTGCCTCTTCTTTCCCTTTCTATATCTCCCATTTTCCTTCTTAAGCTTTCATTGGTTCGCGTAATATTCTCCTTAGCGTTTTTCCGGGTTGTGTTACCAATTTTCATTTCCTTTGGCCCTTATATATATATATATATATATATATATATATATATATATATATATATATATATATATATATATATATATGTATATATATACATATATATATATATATATATATATATATATATATATATATATATATATATATATATATATATATACATATACATATATATATATATATATATATATATATATATATATATATATATATATATATATATATATATATATATATATATATATATATATATATATATGTATATATATACATATATATATATATATATATATATATATATATATATATATATACATATACATATATATATATATATATATATATATATATATATATATATATATATATATATATATATATATATATATATATATATATATATATATATATATATATATATATATATATATATATACATATACATATATATATACGTCGAGTCTTTCATGCCATATATATATATATATATATATATATATATAATCCTTTTCGATTTAAACTTAAATCTGATTTCTTAATGGCCACTATTCCCCAAATTTCCCCTATTTCTATATCGCTAATGCCTTCTTCCCTATTTATTAGCACTAAGTTCAATATATTATCACCCTTATTGAGTCGGTGAGAGAGGATCTCACCACGATGATCTGGTCGAAGGGCGGATCTCGTTCTCAATCAGAGTGAGGAATAACGGATCACGTCTACGACGATAGCGATGAATGCCAGATCTCATCCATGATGAGAGGGACTAATAACGGAACTAGTCCTTGTTGAGAGGATCTTGTTCTCAAAAAAGGAAGAATAATTGATGTCATCTTCAATGAAAGGTACAATTAATAGATATCGTCCTCGATGAGAGTGACTAATGATGGACCCTGCTTACGATGAGAAGTACGAATAATGGATATTGTCTTCAATAATAGGGACGAATCTCTCCATGATCTTTACCATGATCAGAGGGACGAGGAGCGGATCTTGTCTAAAATGAGAGGAACGAATAAAGCATCTCGTCCACGATAGGGGGGAGGGACGAATAGCGGATCTTGTCCACGATGAGATTGAAGAAGGGAGGATCCCGAGGACGATGAGAGGGACGAAGGCTGATAACTTCTATGATGAAAGACACGAATAAAGGATCTAGTCCACGACGAGAAGGAGAAATAACGAACCTTTCTACGATGAGATGGACGAAGGGCGGATTTACTTTATAATTATATGGAGGAATAACGGATCTTCTCCTCGATGAGAGATATGAATAACAGATCTCGGCCACATGAGAGGGACGAATATCGGACTCGTTCACGATGAGATTTAGACATAAAAGATCCTGTCCACGATCAGAGCGACGAAGGGCGGATTTCGTCTACGATGACAGGGACGAAGAGTGGATCTTTTCTATGATGAAAGGGACGAAAAACGGATCTCGTCCACAATAAGAAGGACGAAGGAAGGACCTCGTCCCGATAAGAGGGACGAAGGGCGGATCTCTTTCTCGATGAGAGGAAAAAAGAAAGGATATCGTCCACGATCATAGCGACTAAGGGTGAATCTTGTCCACGATGAGAGGGACGTAAGACGGATCTCGACTACAATGGGAGCGACAAATATTGGATCTCGTCCATAATGAGGGCGACAAATATTGGATCTCGTCCAGGATGAGATGGAGGAATAATGGATCTCGTCCATGATGAGAGGGACGAATAACTGTTCTTGCGCACGATTAGAGTGACGAAGGGCCGATCTCTTCCCAGATGAGAGGGACAAAGGGCGGATCTATTTTATTATGAAAGAGGAATAACGGATCTCGTTCCAGGTGGGATGAACAAAGGGGGGATCTCGCTCACGATGAGGTCGACGAAGCGCAGATATGGTTTTCGATGATAGGGACAAATAATGGATCATATCCAATATGAGATTGACGAAAATGTGATGTCGTCCACGATGAGTGGGACGAATGGCGGATTATCTACAATGAGGGATGAATAACGGATCTCGGCCACGATGAGAGAGACGAAGTGCGGATGTTTACTATGACGAGAGGGGCGAATACTGGATTTCATAAAAATGAGAGGGGTGAATAAATGATCTCGTCCTCAATGAAAGGGACCAATAATAGATATGGTTTACGACAACAGGGACGAATATTTTAGCTAATCTACAATGAGAGGGACGACTAGCGGATCTTTTCCACGATGAAAACAACGAAGGGTGGATCTCCTGGATGATGAGAGGGACAAAGGTGGATCACTTCTATGATGAGAGAGACGAATAAAGGATCTCCTCCACTATGGGAGTGCCAAATTATCGTCTCTTCCACGATGAGACGGACGAAGAGCGGCTCTCGTTTATGATCTTTTGGAGCAATAATTGAACTCATCCTCGATAAGAGGGACAAATAATAGATCTTGACCATCTGAGAGCGACAAATATTGGGTCTTGCCAACGATGAGATGGTGGAATACGGGATCTCGTCCATGGTGAAAGTGACGAAGTTTGGATCTTGTCTATGATGAAAGGGACGAATAATGGATCTTGTCCACAATGAGAGGGACGAAGGGTGGATTTCGTCCACGATGTTAGGGATGAAAAGCGGATCTCGTTCACGAGGAGAGGGAAGAATAAAGGAATTCTTTAAGGATCATTGCGACGACTGGCAAATCTCGTCCATGATGAGAGGGACAAGTGCAGATCTCGTCTACCATGATAACGAGGAATAGAGGATCTCGTATACGATGAGACCTGAGAATAGCGGATCTCGTCTCGGATGAGAGGGATGAAGGGCGGATCTCGTCTACGATGAATTGGACGAATATGGGATTTCGTCCAGGATGAGAGGAAAGAAGGACAGACCTCGTCCACAATGAGTGTGATGAATACCGTATTTCAATAGGATGAGAATGATGAATAAAGGATCTCGTCCTTGATGTAAGGGATGAATAATATATATGGTTTACGAGAGCGACGAACGGCGGATTTCCTCGACGATGAACGGGATGAATACCGGATCTCCCCCACAATGAGAGCGACGAATAAGTGTTCTTGCGCACGATTAGAGGGACGAAGGGTGGATCTCCTCCCATATGAGAGGGATAAAGGAAGGATATCGTCTACGATGAAAGGAACGACTAAGAGATCTCGTCCCGGATTGGATGGACGAAGGGCGAATCTTCTCCATGATAGGTTCAACGAAACACAGATCTTGTCTTCGATTATAGGGACTAATAATGGATCACGTCTCATATGACTCATATGAGATGGACGAAAGATTGATGTCGTCCACGATGAGAGGGACAAGGGATGGATCTCGTCCAAGATGAGAGGGAAAAATAATGGATCTCGTCCACAATGAGAGAGACGAAGGGCGGATCTGGTCTACGATGAGAGAAACGAATAACGGACCTCATCACTATGAGAAATATGAATAAAGGATCTCATTCTCGATGAAAGGGACGAATAATAGATATGGCTTACGATGACAGGGACGAATATTTAATCTCATCTATGATGAGAGCGAAGAATAGCGGATCATTTCCACGATAATATCGACGAAAGGCGGATCTCTTGGACGATGAGAGGGACTAAGGGTGGATCACTTATATTATGAGAGAGACTAATAAAGGATTTCCTCCTCGATGAGAGGGACAACGTACAATCTCTTCAACGATGAGGAAGACGAAGGACGGATCTCTTCTATGATAAGATGAAGGAATAACAGAAATCGTCCTCAATGAGAGGGACGAAAAACAGATCTCGTCCACCTGAGAGCGACAAATTTCTGATCTCGTCGACGATCAGATGGAGGAATAATGGATCTTCTCCACGATGAGAGCGAGAAAGGGCGGATTTCCTCCACGATGAAAGGGACGAATGGTGGATCTTGTCCACGATGAAAGGGATGAATAAGGAATATCGTCCCTGATTAGAGGGACAAATGGCGGATCTCGTCCACGATGAGAAGGACGAAGGGCAGATATCGTTCACGACGAGAAGAAGGAATTACGGATCTCGTCCAAGATCATAGTGAGGAAGACGGATCTTGTTTACAATGAGAAGGAAGAATTAGGATCTCGTCCACGATGAGAGGGACGAGCGGGAGAATCTTGATCACGATGAGAGAGAAGATTAACGGATCTCATTCAGGATGAGAGGGAAGAATAACGGATCTCGTTCACGATGAGAGGGACGAAGGGGGGATCTCGTCTATGGCGAGAGGGACTAATGGGGGAACTCTTTCGCGATGAGAGTGAAAAATAAGGGGTGTCTTCCACGATGAGATGGACGAAGGGCGGATCTCGTTCATGCTGAGAGGAACAAAGAAGGGATCTCTTCCTCGATGCTAGGGACTAATAACTGATCTCATCCACGATGAGAGGGACGAAGAGTTGTTCTAGTTTACGATGAAAGGCACGAATACCGGATCTCGTCAACGATGAGAGGGACGAATTACTGATCTTTTCTACGATGAGGGGGACGAATAACGGTTCTCGTCCACGATGAGAGGTACGGAGGGTGGATATTCTCTACGATGATAGCGACAAATAACGGATCTCGTGCACTATGAGAGCAACGAAGGGTGGATTTGGTCCACCTTAGAGTGAAGAATAACGGATCTCGTCCATGATGAGAGGGAAGAATAACGCAACTCCTCCACAATGAAAGGGTCGATAACATCTCGTTCAAGCTGAGGCAGACGAATATTCGATCTCGTCCTCGATGAGAGGGACGAATGCCGGATCTCGTCCACAATATGAGGAACGAATAAACGGAACTCGTTCTCAATAAGAGGAAAGAATAACGGATCTCGTTCACGATAAGAGGGACGAAGGACAGATCTCGTCCAGGATGAGAGGTACGAAGGGTAGGTATTGTCTACGATGATAGCGAAAATAACGGATCTCGTGAACGATAAAGGCGAAAAGGGCAGATTTCGTCCACCTTAGATTCAAGAATAATGGATCTTTTTCAGGATGAGAGGGAAGAATAACGGATCTCCTTCACAATGAAAGGTTTGATAACAGATCTGGTCCAAGCTAAGGCAGACGAATATCGGATCTGGCCATGATGAGAGGGACGAATGTCGGGTGTCATCCACAATAAGAGGGACGAATAAACGGAACTCGTCCTCGATGAGTGGGAAGAAAAACGGATCTCGTCCATGATGACGGACGAAGGGCAGATCTCGTCGAGGATGAGAAAGACGAAGGCCGGATTTCGTCTACGAGGACTAGATCCATTACTCGCCCCTCTACGCTGAGCGGGGTGAATAACGGATCTATGTCCTCGATGGGAGAGACTGTGAGGGAACGAACCATAAGGTCCACCTTGAGCCCCCCCCTTTCAAAAAGGAACCACGTGGGCCTAAGCTAGTTCTTGAAACGCATAGAGAGACAACTATTCTCGCGTGGGAAAACTTTAAATCGGCTCGTAACACCTGTGTTTGATCAGTCAGCCTACCCCCCGCCTGCAAGGGGTCTAAAGCGACTGGCGCCAATGGTTACTACCAAGAGACTGCCATGCCTGGAGGCTTTCTAGTGAGGAGGCCAGCACGGTATTTAACCTAAGGTCGACCGTTACTCATCAGAGTACCGCCCGCCCTTTCGCGAAGATACAGCCCCTCATCTTGAGTCGAAACTCGGAGTTAGGTCTGGTCGGCTAGACAGATTGTCATGAGTTTGGACATAGTCAATCTGGAAATTCGTGAAACGACCTTTCTTTAGAGAATTGCGCGAGGTACTCTTTCATCACGTCAAGGAAAACTCGCCCCTTTCGTCTGAGATTACTCATCCCAATACGAGAGTGTCTCACCCAGCCTGGAAATTACCTTACTCGTGCTGCAGGCATTTTTTACCCCTGCTTCAAGAGTACAACGCCCCTCGAGCCGCAAGACTAGCTCGCCTCTTAAGAATCGCTCCTTTCACCAAGAGTAAAGGTAAAATCCTTGTACCTCTTTTCGAGGATAATCCACCCTTTTGTCCTTGCCACCTGATATCCTTCTCCCGACAATTTAATTGGACTCCCCAGACTTTACCAACATTCTTCCTGTCTAACCAAGTCCTATATTCTGATCCCCGTTAAACTGATTAGTATTTGATTTATTATTTCATTGGGAGCGACATTATTTTCCCATTCATTTGCTTTTGTAGATATTTCCATAATTAGCATTATTAGTGTAATTAAAGTTTATTTTGTTTTTAATATTTTAATAACCTTGTATTTAAATCTTCTCTTTGGCCAACCATTAATCTCCTCACGCACTCACCTCTTATTAGCCCTGTGCAGCTGGTCTATCTTTCTGGCCGCTTGCAACGTAAGTGGACTGCATTCTCTGCAGCGAAGGTATCTGCTCACGAAGACCGACATATATATATATATATATATATATATATATATATATATATATATATATATATATATATATATATATATATATATATATGAACTGAATAAAGTTCGAAAGTACTTGGAATTACCTTTTCTTTTTTCCTGTGGGACATTGTATTCCTTGCGAACCTCACGTGCTACTTTGTTGACTTTCTGAGTGCCAGGTACATTCAAGTCATTTTATAATAGTGGAACGATTATTTTTGTTATTGTAATTGTGTGTGTAATTGTGACCAGAATTTGGTATCTGTTTCGGAAACGAGCATATGCTGAAATCAGATTAATCCAAAGTAGTATTATAAATCTTGAATACCGTGTTTGCATATAAGGATTAACTATCGTTTTTGTGCAGTAAAGGATAGGAGATCGTTAGGTAATTTTATTTTAATTTTGCTTTCGAAAGAGCCCCACGACTGTAACCGCAGGTTCTTTTCACGTTAAGCGGCTAAAACGAACTTTCACGCAAAAGAAGATGTCTTCCTTTGAACGCTTCAAGAGACAGGGAGAAGTTTTAGGACTGTCTGGCAAGGAGTTAATGTCCTATATCCAAGAAGAAGAAAGAAACGAAAGAGCAGAAGAGAGAGAGAGAGAAAGAGAGAGATAATTGGAAGATAGGAAGAGAAAAATAGAATAAAGGAAAAGAAAGCAAGAATTGGAAGATAGGAAGAGAGAAATAGAAGAAAGGAACAGAGAGAGAAATGGAAGAGAGGGAAAGGATTCGGCAACATGAACGCGAACTTAATCGCCACCAAATAGAAGCCCTTTCCGTCAGTTCTAGGACCGAGGCCCCTTAGCCTCTCAGTTCTCCTCCGTCAAATTGCCAGTATTCAAAGGTGGTGAGGACTTCTGTGCATACGTCACACATTTCTAGAAGATATTTGAGGTCAACCACTGGGATATCGAAGCAGATGGTGTTTCTAGGTTGCTCCCACTAAACAATACGCAATTTAGAGAAATTTTTATTCCCCTTCCCGCAGAAGCAACGATAGACTACTCTTTCCTTAAATCCGAACTTCTATCAGCAGTCAACATGAACCCCGAATTATACCGATTAAAATTCCGTCACGCCAGAATCCATTCCGGACCGACATTCCATCAGTTTGGTTTCACTTTCCAACTAAGTTTTAATTTCTGGCTAGATTCTACCCAGATTACCGTAAATATGAGTCCCTCGTAGATTTCTTCCTTGGGGAGTAGTTGATTGCAGTGCTGCCCCCGGAAATCCGCGCATTCATGAAAGATAGGCGATGCACTACTTTTAAAGAATGTATCGAAGAGGCGGATGTGTACGCGGCTAGCCATAATCTGTACTCGAAGGGCCCCAAGAAATCTCATCCTCCGTCTCCCAAAAGTAAAAATAATAACTCTCGGCTCCCCCCGAAGAACTCTCCCAATTTTGTGAAGATTCCAGCCCCCCTAAACCTAAGAACCATCTCTCGGCTGAGTCGAGGGATATCAAGCACCTCATTTCAACTCCCCCTTTTTCGACGTACCCCAGAAGGACCGCCACCTGTTTTTTGTGTGTCGTGGAGGGCCACGTGAAATATAACTGCCCCCTCCAAATTCCCAATTCAGATCTCCTCTCAACCACCAAGTCCATCAAATAAACGATGTTCCAGTTTTCCAGCCTTCTAGCTCAAAATCTCTCGGAACTCTCTCAACGAATAGTCCCCCGTGACACCAGGTGAACTTTCTTTTCAATAAAAGTTCTCTTGGCGGATTAAATTTCGAATATGGATCTGTAAATGGATGCCGGGTATCCACCCTCGGGAAAGGCACTGGCTGTATTTGTATAGTAGTGTTTGAGGAATTACTTCCCCCAATAGGCCCTGACCATACTAAGTATGCTGTGGTCCACGACTACCTTGGACGAGCAAACCAATTCACCGTCGTCCGATGCTACCTGGAATGCCAGTATTTTACTGGATGTGCTGAGGTAGTCGCTGTCTCGATCAAATTCTGTGCGGTGTTGGTAGGCCAGAGCCCTCAAATAACCCCTAATCCGGTGGCTCAGTCAGTCATTACCCGGGCCCAGGCTCTGAAGAATTCCGCGCTTCCCGTTCTCCTAGAGGTTCCCTCTGACCCAGAATTCGTAGCCCCTTGTAACGAAGCCTTTGTGCAAGCCCAAAAGGAGTGCGTAACTCTCCTGCTCCTTCTAGAAAAAGCGAGGAGTCACGAGCTAGGCTCTGCTTGCGAATAAAGAGAGGTCTCCTACCTCATTAAAGGAGGCCTAGTTTACCGTGTTTGCTCGGATGGGATCAGACTCGCTATTCATACCTTGTGTATCCCCCAATCTTACGTCCCCCAAGTCTTCAATCTCGCCCATGATGGTCTGTTGGTTGATTATTTCAGCCATAACAAAACGGCTCAAAGAATATTTAGGTATTTCTTTTGACCCGGTGCTGCAAAAGAAATTGCTTCCTTTTACAAGTCTTGTGACATCTGCCAGAAGACTGCGGCAAAAGAGCGTATAGGACCTGCCCCCCTCCCCCCCAGAAGACCTCAAATAAATTTCGGAGCCCTTTTTCAGAGGGGCCATTGATTTAATCGGCCCGATTCTCCCCCCCCCCCCCCCGTCCGCAAAGGACACTCTTAAGGCCTGGCCCTAGTAGATTTCGCGACGCGATTCTCCGAAGCGGCCTCCCTCAAGAAAATAGTTAGCGTTACCTGTGAAGAGTCCCTAATCTCTATTTTCTCTCGCGTCGGTATCCCAAAGGAGATCTTGTCCGACAGAGGTAGGCAATTCACCTAAGAATTAATGGAATACGTCGGAAAGCTCCTCATAACTAAGCCCCTATTTACAACTCCATTTCACCTCTCAGCGAATGGGATTTGTGAAAAATTGAACGGTACCTTAAAAGCCGTATTAAAGAAGGTGTATCATACTCAGCCCAGAGAATAGCATCGGTACCTACCCATTGCCCTCTTTGCTTGCAGGAAACTCCTCATTGTACCGTAGGATTTGCCCCATTTGAGCTCGTTTATGGCCGAAATGTAAGAGGCCCCATGAACATCCTTAACGAGCTATTTGCCAACCCATGCCTGAATAAAGTACTAAAATTATCCTACTCTTATTTATTGGACCTCCGCAATCGTCTAGAAGAGTGTGCCGACATAGCCTATAAGAATTCCGATCTAAATTTAGAAAAATATCACATCTACTTTGAGGTTAAGTCAAAAGAAAGACGATTTAGGCGCGGAGATGAAGTACTCCTCCTTTTGTCCACGGAGATGAACAAGCTCCTCAGCCAAAGGAAGGGCCCCTCCCCAGTCTTCGAGGCTCATGGCCTCGTGGATTATATTATTAAAATCCCCTCCGGAGATAAACTGTTTTCAGTGAAAATATTAAAGCGATACCACCGCCGCGCCTGAATCAATAATATAGTCGCCCTTGATGAAGAGACAGTGATGAATGCCTCTTGCCCCTCCGACTCCTTTAACGTAGTCCAAACTGTGTGTGTTGAGCAGGATAAGGATTATTTTTTCCCCTCTTTACCAGGCTCCCCAGAAAATTCTGCTCTGTATTAGATGTGGACCCCCGGCTGGTATACTCCCAGAAGAGGCAATTATCAGGCGTGTTAACAAAATTCCCAGACGCGATCTCGGAAAAACCTGGTTGCTCGATCCACTTTGAGCACTCGATCACACTCACCACCCAAAAGCCCATTCAATCAAAACCCTATCCTCTTCCAATCCATTTGAACCAGGCTTTCCACGACGCAGAGGAAAATCTGTTAAATTTGCGAATCATAGAACCTTCTCATTCTGATTACTGCTCCCCCATCCTTATGGTCCAAAAACCTGACCAGTCTTTCCGTATGTGTGTAGATTTTCGGAAGCTTAACGCTGTGACCGTTTTCGATGCTCAACCTATTCCCCGGATAGACCAAAATTTACACTTATTCAAAGAGACCAAATTTATTTCGGAAATAGACCTATGTAAGGCCTGTTACCAAATCCCCCCAGGACAAATGCCTGGAAGCTCCTGACGTGAGAAAATAATTACTCGGTTATCGAACGTAAAGCTCTCGCGATTGTTCTTAGTGTACATAGATTTCGCATGTATTTAATTAGGAAGGAATTTATTGTAGAAATTGATCACCGTCCCCTAGCCTATCTGAAGAACTTTATAAGTCAAAATGGTCGTTTGATGATATTGAGCTTGCTCCTCCAAGAATATTAATTTCGAATCGTCTATATTTAAGGAAGTGCTAATGTCCTAGCAAATAGTCTCAGTAGAAACCCCGTAGAGGACCACCACCCCCCTCCCCCAGCTAAAGTAGGAATACTTAGTCCTATATACTTCTCACTTTGTACATAGAATTTTGTCGCCGAGTCTGCGTACTCGCGTTATAAGCCTCAAATCTGTTGTTATATTTACCCATTCTATGTATACCATTTGACACTTTTGTATATTTTTTTGCTGTTGTAATCCTCCGTATTTGTATATAATATAATGTTTTATCGTTTACGTTCCACTACCATTTGCGTTTGTTTGTTTAAGTAAATTATTTATTTTTTTAAGTAAAGATTTGTTTTATTACTTGTATCGGTTTGATCGGATAATCATAAATGGGTAAATGTGTTCGAAGCAAGTTAGGAATTTCCTGACTCCAGTCATGATACCCTACGAGCACGACCCCTTTCCAAAGTTTGGAGATGCCGTTTTCTCTTACCTTCGCCCCCCAAAAAGGTCATCTTCCGGAAGGAAGGAGTGTGAGGGAACGAACCCTAAGGCCCACCTTGACACCCTGCCTTTCAAGCAGAGACCACGTGGGCCTAAGCTAGATCTCTAAACACAAGGAGAGACAACTATTTTCGCGTGGGAAAACTTCAAAGCAGCTGGTAACACCTATGTTTAATCAGTCAGCCTATACCCCCACTAAGACGCATTTTCCGACCTTCCCCTGCTTGGAGGCCAGGGTCGACCCGAAAAGAAGCTTCCTCGGTCGTCTTATCTCGTCTGGGCCTAAAGAGACTGGCGCCAATGGTGAATCCCAAGAGACTGTCAGGCCTGGAGGCTTTCTAGCGAGGAAGCCAACACGGTATTTAACCAAAGGTTAGCTGTTACTCGTCAGAGAGTACCGCCCGCCCTTTCGCGAAGATACAGCCCCTCGTTTCGAGTTGAACCTCGGAGTTAGGTCTGGTCGGTTAGACAGATTGTCGTGAGTTTGTCCACAGTCAATCGGCAAATTCGTGAAACAACTTTTTCTTTGGAGAATTGCGCGAACCACTCTTTTCATCCCGTTAAAGAAACTTCACCCCTTCGTCTGAGATTACTCATCCCAATTCAAGAGTGTCTCACCCAGCCTGGAAATTACCTTACTCGTGCTGCAGGTAATTTCGACCAATCTGTCAAGAGTACAAAGCCCCTCGAGCCGCGCTGCAAGACTAGCTCGCCTCGTAAGAGTCGTTCCTCTCACCAAGAGTAAAGGTAAAATCCTTGTACCCCTTTTCAAGGATAATCCACCCTTTTGTCCTCGCCACCTGATATCCTCCTCCCGACCCTTTAATTAGACTCCCCAGTGTTTACCAACATTTTTGCTGTCTAACCAAGTCCTATATTTAATCCCTGTTAAACTGATTAGTGTTTGATTTATTATTTCAATGAGAGCTACATTATTCTCCCATTCATTTGCCTTTGTAGACATTTCCATAATTAGCATTATTAATGTTTTTTAATGCTTCAATAACCTTGAGAGAAAACTGGTATATAAATCTTACGTTTGGCCACCATTAATGTCCTCACGCACTTACTTCTTATTAGCACTGGGCAGCTGGTCTATCCATATGGCCGCCTGCAACGTAAGTAGACTGCAATCTCTGCAGCGAAGGTATCTGCTCACGAATACCTCGACAGATATGAATAAGGATCTCGACGAGGCTCAGATCTTGTCAACGATGATAGGGACGAATAACGAATCACGCGCACGATGAGGGGGATGAAAAATGGATCTTGTACAGGATGAGAGGGACGAATAACGGATCTCGTCCACGATGAAAGCGACGAAGGGCAGATATCGTCGACGAGGAGAGGTAAGAAGGGTGGATATTCTCTACCATGATAGCAAAAAATAACGGATCTCGTCGACGATGAGAGCGTCGAAGTCCGTATTTTGACAACCTTTGAGGGAAGAATAACGGATCTCGTCCATGATGAGAGGGAAGAATAGCGGATCTCCACAGTGAAAGGCGATGATAATAGATCTCGTCCACGATGAGAGGGAAGATTAACGGATCTCGTCCATGATGAGAGGGACGATGTCGGATCCTGTCCACGCTGAGCGAGAAGCTTAACGGATCTCGTCCATGATGGCAGAGACGAAGGGGAGATCTCCTCCACGATGAGATCGATGGTGGGCGGATCTTTTTCACGATGAGAGGGACGAATCACAGATCACGTCCACTAGGGGAGGGATGGATAAAAGATCTCGTCCACTATGGGAGAGAAGAATAAAAATTCTCGGCCATAATGAGAGGAACGATAACGGATCTCGTCCACGCCGAGAGAGATGAATAACAGATCTCCTCCACGATTTGAAGAACGAAGGGCGGATCTCGTCCACAATGAGAGGAACGAATAACAGAACTCGTCATCGCTGAGAGGGACGAATAACGGATCTAGTCCACGATGGAAGCCACGAACGGCGGATCTCGCTTACGATTAGAAGGACGGATAATGGATCCTATCACGATTCGAGGGACGGAAGATGGATCACGTCCACTATAAGAGGGACGATAACAGGTCTCTTCCACGCCGAGACAGACGAATAACAATCTGGTCCACGATGAGATGGACGAAGGGTGGATTTTGTCCACGGTGAGCGATAAGAATAACGGATCTCGTCTACGATGAGAAGGATGATGTCGGATCTCGTCTCCGCTGAGGCAGAATCATAACGGATCTCGTCCACGATGAGAAGGACGAAGGGTGGATCTCGGCCACGATGAGATCGATGATGGTCTGATCTTTCTACGATGATAAGGACGAAAAACGGATCACGTCCACTATGGGAGAGAAGAATAATAATTCTCGTCCATAATGAGAGGAACGAAAACGGATCTCGTCCACGCCGAGAGAGACGAATAACAGATCTCCTCCACGATTTGAGGAACGAAGGGCGGATCTCGTCCACAATAAGAGGAACGAATAATTTTGTTTTTTTAATTTTATGGAGCCCATCTGGCAACTACCCACTTAGGCATAAGTCGCCGAAAAACACGACAGCCTAGAACTAGGCTACTTTAAAATAAAAATATGAAAACTTAACAATCGATATAAATTGGAAAAACTTAACAATCAGGAAGCAATCTCCGGCAGCGAGGGAAGGTCCCTTTCACCCCGGTGCAGGAGAGTGCAACCTACAAACAAGACAATAACAAAAAAAGAACCTTAAATAAAGGGGAGAAGCCTGGCCTCCCCCCAAAAGTCAACAAGTCCACAAGTCAATGTGCACGAATCTGTCCCGAGTACAAGGGACAGGCGGTAGCGAACCCGCCCATCCCGGTACCGGGACAGGTATCGTGCGCGAAGATCACCCAGACTGGGACATTCGACAAGAATGTGCCGAACAGTCTGGGGGACGACGCATTCATTGCAATAGGGCGCAGGCGAGCGCTCCATCAAATAGCGATGCGTCACACGAGTGTGTCCGATTCGGAGACGACAGAAAGCAATCTGAAGCCGCTGCGGCATTAGGAGATAGGTCCATGGGAACAGTCGCGGCGCAATGGCACGCAACTTTAAGTTCCCTTCGACCGTCTCCCATCTTATTTGCCAAGCAGTCCGAAGAGCTGCCCGTATTCCTGCCATGTAGTCGGTGTGAGAAAAAGCGAAACGCTGGTCCGGTCGCAGAGTCCTCGCGGACTCTTTGGTGCTCTCATCGGCGCGCTTATTTTCCGCAATTCCTACATGTCCAGGAACCCAGCAGAAGATAATCTCGACCTCCGCCCGGCTCGCCAAAACCGTGGCGTCACGGATATCGCGAACCAGGGGATGCGGAGATTCCAATGCCCCGAGAGCACTCAGGGAGCTTTGTCAGTCGCTATAGATCACAATCCGGTCTCCGAACCGGGCACGTCGCGTAATCTCCCGTACCAAGTGGTGTATTGCCACCAGCTCGGCCGTGAAGACAGACGCAGCGCCCGGTAGAGCCCCGCTGACTTCAAACAGAGGGGATACGGCGTGGAAGCCGACCCCCTCTTCGGACTTGGAGCCATCCGTATACACTGGCACGGTTCCAGCGTGACACGATGTGTGCTCCAAAAAGGTCGAACGCAATACTCCCGGTGCAGTACAAGCTTTGGGAGCGGAGGCGTGGCGACAAATAGCCAAATGTGGTACCCTCCAGGGTGGCGTCCTGGGCAGAACCAGGGGTGCCACCGGCCCAAGAGCTATATCTACCTCTCTAAGGAGTTTCCTGGCCCTAAACCCAAAGGGCTTAGGGTATGACTGGCGTCTCTTGGCGGCATAGGCACCATCTAGATCAGCTGCGGATGCAGCAAGAGCTGTTGGCGACTGAGGGACACGCCGGGCTCGCGTGTACAGGCGAGCGATGCACTGCACGTCGCGCAGACCGAGTGGCATCTCCCCAGCATCGACCAACAGGCTCTCAATGGGGGAAGTGCGGAAGGCACCGGTCGCAAGGCGAAGGCCAGTGTGGTGGATCAAATCCACCTTTCGCAATAAACGCTCGGCTGCGGATGCATAAAACTCGCATCCGTAGTCGAGCTTCGAGCGAACAAAGGATCAATAAAAAAAGTAAGGCAGTAGCCCTATCAGCGCCCCAAGCGCTGAACGTCACGGAGCGGAGAATGTCCATGGCGCGGGTACAAGAGACCCTGAGGCTGTGAATATGAGCCTCCCAGGTGAGGCGTCGGTCGAATACAAGACCAAAGAAACGGTGCGACTCAACCACATCCAGGCGCACCCCATTAAGAAACAAATCTGGGTTGGGGTGAAGCCGTGGATGGCGACAGAAGTGCACCACCTTAGTCTTGGCCAAAGAAAACCAAAACCTGTGTGCCTCGGCATAGCGAGAGACGCGGTTCAATGCCTGTTGGAGTCGACGCTCCAGAGTTGGCATCTGGGCCGCGCCAAAAGAGATCGATAGGTCGTACACGTAGAGCGTAGCGAGATTATCTTCCGGCAGCACCGAGGTGATGCCGTTGATGCTCACAGCGAAGAGTGTAACACTGAGGACACTTCCTTGCGGGACACCCTCTTCCTACTCCTTTGGGCCGGAGAGGGCTTCCTCCACCCGTACACGGAATCGACGATCTCGCAAAAATTCAGATATAAACATTGGGAGGCGTCCCCTCGCCCCAATCGTGTGGAGAGTCTTCATGATACCCTATCGCCATGCGGTATCATAGGCCTTCTCCAGATCGAAAAAGACCGTGGCGTATTGTTGTCTACGAAGGAAAGCCTCACACACCGCATTTTCCAGTCGGAGCAGAGCATCCGACGTGGAGTAGAACTTGCGGAAGCCACACTGTGCGGAAGACAGATAGCCTCCGCTCTTCATGAAAAAGGCTAATCTAACATTTACCAATTTATCCATCAACTTGCACACGCAAGAGGTAAGAAAAATTGAGCGGAAACCGGTCGGAGTAGAGTTATCTCTGTCCGGTAGGCGAAAGGCGAGCACAGTAGCAATTCGCCAGGAGTCTAGGAGAAGACCTTCCACATAGATCCTGTTAAACAAATCTAAGAGAAAGGCTATGTCTCGCTCACCCAGGTGTCGAAGCATAGCGTACGGGACATCGTCCGGACCATGGGCGGTGTCCGCGCACGAAGCGAGAGTGAAACGCAACTCACTCACAGTAAACTTGTCGTTGAAGGTTTCTCCGCCTCTGGAGGTAAAGTCCAGCCGGCGGCCTTCCGCGACATCACAACTTGCATTGAATGCTGGCGGAGCAGAACCCGGCTAGAGAATGCAGAAAAAGCGGTCACTAAGGATTCCGCCAAGGACGCAGGGTCCGAGATTGCGGTCCCATTCTCCTGGAGAACGGGAGGGGGGTCCTGCGAAAACTTGCCCCGAATCCTTTTGACTCGCTTCCACACCTCAGCTAAAGGGGTCTTCCCGTTAAGTGAAGAAACGTATGCCCGCCAAGAAGAGCGGCGGGCGTGCTTCGAAATATACCGGAACCTAGCCCTAGCCTGACGAAATTTAGCGACAGTGAAATCGTTCGGGCGGCGCTTATAGCGCATGTAGGCATAACGCTTCTGTTTGAGGGCCGTCTCACACTCGGCCGACCATCATGGGAGTGATCGGCGTGCAAAACGGCCAGACGTCCTAGGAATAGTAGTCAGGCCCACGGCGATGTGGTTGCCGGAGAAGAACTCAACGGCCTCATCTACCGACCTAAACTCCTCGACTGAGATAGAGAATTCAGTTATTTCCTGACATGCCAGCCACCGCGCCCGTGCCAAGCCTCACCGAGGTGGTCTCTCAGGCGGCAGTTGCCCTGAAAATGATATTTGAATGGGAAAGTGATCACTACCATGGAGGTCATCGACCACCCCCCAATCAAAATCCGAAGAGCACAAAGATAGGTCAAGGCAAGAAAATGAAGCGGTTCTCGGACAGTGATGCGTAAACTCATCCACGTTTATGACACCCATCTCAAGCTCTTCGATCAGATTGGCAAGGACTTGTCCCCTGGGATTTATGGAGTAATCTCCCCAGAGAGAATGCCTGCCGTTCAGATCTCCAAGCAATAGATAGGGCCTCAGCAACCGTGCTACGACGTGGCGGAAGTCCCCTGCATCGAAGTCAGCTGAGGGTGGAATGTACGCAGAAATTTGAGTATACCTCCTATCCAGTTGCAGCTGCACAGCCACTGCCTGAAAGGAGGTATCTAAAGAGAAAGGCGAACGGAGACATCATGCGGGGTGTAAACCGCGCATCCCACAGCCCGGCCATCCCGCGGTGGTGGGGTCGCAAGACCCTTATACCCCAGGAGGGCAGGCAGGGGGCACGCGCCTAGCATGGTCTCCTGCAAAAAAATAGCTAACGGGGAACGGGACGAGACGAGCCTCCGCAGCTCCTCCCAGTTGGCCCGGAGTCCAAGGCAATTCCATTGAAGGTATATGCCCTCCAGGCCTAGCTCGGAGGAGACGCGGGGGCCCTCTTTGAACTGAAGACCCTCACGGGAATGGCCGTACGCTTTCCGGGGGCAGAACCCCAGGCGCTGTTGGCCGGAAAAAGCGCTGGAGGCGCTGTCGCCTTTGAGGACTTATTGAGGGAGGTTGGGCTCGCCATGCGAGTCTTTTCCTCCCTCCGCCTTTAAACCTTAGGCGGGTGTTGCGGCTTCGGAGGCAGGGGGGGAGCCCCTCTTTTCAAGGAACCACCGTCTCCGAGCCACTCACTCCACCTCGGGGCGTGGGCGAAGGAGCCGAAGCTCCTTTGTTGCTGTCCTCCTTTCGGGGAACAGCTTTAGGAACCCCGGAAGATGGCCTAGCGAGCATCTTCAGGGGTGTTGCCTCCTGTGAGTCTAACGAATCGGTGGAGGCGCGTGGCTGTTTCGTCTTACGGGAAACGGTCACGCTGGGGAAAGAGGGGGAAGCCCTGGTTTTAGCTGGGGAAGAGTATGAAGCCTTTTTGCCTTCAGCTTTACCAGGGGAGCACCCGGGTTGGGTAGAGTCAGCAGAAGGTCTCCGAATGGGCGCGGAAACAACCGTGCTCGTTGGCCTGGATGGGATAGGGGCAGATAATGCCTTTTTAACTATTGAGGCATAGGACGTCCCAGGCAGAGCCGGGCGCGCCAGGACCAAGTCCTTTGCCTCGCGGAATGAGAGTCGATCCTGGGCCTGAACGGCCAGGATTTCTTTCTCAAGGAGATATGCATTACATTGCTTCCAAGAAGCAGAGTGCGGCTCTCTGCAATTAACACACCTTGCCACACACTATTTGGACTTATCGTGTGCGACCTTGGAGCAATTTACACAGACTTCGGGTGACCCCGACTTTGCACGTCTACATGAGCGATTCGTATGGCTGAAGCGGTGACAGTAATAGCACCGCCGCGGCAGTGGCACGAATGCCTTCACGCGGTAGCAGTACCAACCGGCACGCACCAACTCAGGGAGCTTGTCACAGTCGAACGTGACGAAGAGTGTAGGGGTGGGTCTCGAGGCCCTTCCCTGTTTTCTCATCACACGTTCGACCTTGCCCGCGTCATCGTCGGCCAGCTCTAGGTTGATGTCCTCAATGAAGTAGTCAACGAGTTCCCTCGCATAAACTACTCCCCGGTGAGTGCGGCGTCACACTCACCGGGGTGCCATGAAGTGTCCGAAGAGCACTTATCTTGGCCTCCTCGGCGGGTTTCGCCGCATTCGCCAGAAGGCCCCCGTCCGAGAAACGGGTTACCTTTGGCTCTTTACCAATTGCACTAGCTAATCCTCTCCTCTGATGGATCATGTTGCCTTTGGAAAACATGGTGCCATCAGTGGAGCGAATAACGAGAAAGCCTTTGAAGCCAGCGTGCTCGAAAACGCCAGGTAACCTCTGAATGAGGGGCACCGATGTCATCGAGGCTTGGCCCTGTGCACTCTTGGTATTAGTCTTAGTCAGGGGTTCCGCAACCGGGGGGGCAGAGGGGGCGGATGTGCCGATCTTGGCTTGGTCGCTTGCCAGAGTGGCAGCAGACCCATCCGTCCCCGCAGCCCCCTCGGATGGAGAGGAGCCCTGAGTCTTTTTTTGTATTTTTAGTCTTTTTCTTTTTGTTTTTTGGAGAGGAGGGCGGGGAATGAACCCGCTTCTTACCTCCACCGGAAGAAGCCCCCAGGCCAAATAGACCGGCCTCAGCCAGGTCATTTTCTGAAATGAAGAAGTTCCTGGTAGTCGTGGGGGCACCGGTCGGAGGAGAGCCCTCCCCTACTTGTACTGCTTGGGAAACCACAGCCGTTTGAGGAGGACCTTGCATCGGGGCGGATTCGGGTTCGGTGCTTGGCGCCGAGCCAGGATTCCCCCCCCCCATGGAAGGCCCTACCGTCTGAGGCTGGGTTTCCTCAAGGATCATGTCTATCTCAGGGGGGGGGGCGTCCAGTTGGCCATCCCCCCAAGACATCGCAAGTCCCGTTGGCAGTATCGTCACTAGTCTTCTTTGGGGAGGCATGGGCCTTGACCCCGGCAAGGTTCAGTATTCTTGCCAGCAGGTCTTTTGAGGAAAGCGCCTGAAGGGGCCTGGCTTCCCTCTCCCACCTAAGGGGGTTTGCCCTACCAAGCCACTTCGATTAGGAGCGACTGGCTAAGGGCTGCCTGCTGGCTTTCTTGGCAGTCCCCTTGAAAAGAACAGAGGGGACTGCCGCTGGTAAAAGGGAGGCGCCCGAAAGCACCTTCAGAGAAGGGGGGGGGAGAGGGAGTCCCCTACACCCGTTAGTGAAGGAGAGGACTAAGCCTCCTCTCCTGTTAGAGATATATGGAGGGTCCCCTGAGCAAGCGCAGGGGAAAGACCTTCATTTTTTTGCTGGAGCTGCCCAAGGGTGGCTCCATCAATGTTATAAGGGAAGTTGGGGGTTGGGTTTTTTTTTAAACTCATCATTGGGCATGGTGACCCTCTTTTTGACACGGGATGCAATCGCGCATCACCTCTCGCATTAGCCTGCACTGCGAGAGGTGCTTACAGCCCGGCAGAGCCAGGCGCCACCATTTAAGACCACCCCTCCCGCCTGGTAGCCTGGCAGTCCATCGGCATGGCGGCTCCACCTTGAACACGGCGTAAAAAATATATAGATTGTGAAGAGGAGAGGAAAAGGGATGTGAGGAAGGTATGGGTGTGGATAAAGCAGGTTGTTAAAAACCAACCAACCCAGACCGGAGCTCAGGGGTTAGGGAACATTGTCCCCTCCCCCCTTAGCCCCAATCCGGGACGGTTGACTTAAGAAGAAGGGCAGCATCTACCCTGTGAAATTAGAGGCTGACCATTGAAAGTTGTGAGAGAGTTTGTATGAAAAGCGAGGAAACAAGTGTTTTCAAGGAAGGAGAAGAGGCTAAGCTGGGGTCGGATGGGGTGCTGAGTCCCCTCAGCACGGCGGCCAGGATAGAAAATCGCCGCGACCCTTACGGGGGAGAGGAACGAATAACAGAACTCGTCATCGCTGAGAGGGACGAAGGACGGATCTCGTCCACGATGATGGGGATAGATAACGGATCGCCTCCACGATAAGAGCGACGAAGGGTGGATCTCGTCTACGATTAGAGGGACGAATAACAGATTTCATCACGATGAGAGGGACCAATAATGGATCACATCCACAATGGGAGGAACGAATAACAGATTTCCTTCACAATGAGAGGGACGATAATATGTAAATCTCGTCCACGCTGAGACAGACGAATAACGAATCTGGTCCACGATAGAGGGCCAAATAACGGATCACGTCCACTATAGCAGGGAAGAATAACGGATCTTGTCCACAATGAGAGGCACGATAACTTATCACGTATACACTGAGACAGACGAATGACGGATCTCATCCACGATGAGAGGGACGAATACCGATTTCGTCCATGATGAGATCGACGAGGTGCAGATATTGTCTACGATGATAAAAAAGAATAACGGATCACCTCCACGATGGGATGGGCGAAAAATGGATCTCGTCCACTATTCGAGGGACGAAGTACGGATCTCGTCCACGATGAGAGAGTCGAATAACGGATCTCGTCCACGATGAAAGCGACGAAGGGCGGATATCGTCCACCTTAAAGGTGTAGCAGAATAAGGTCGAAGAGCGGCCACGTGTACTTCTGTACCCACGTGGTCCTAAGATCACTGCATGGAGCGTTGAAAGCAAGGCTGAACCAGGGTAAAGATGCAGCCTACGCTGTTATCCCATGGCCGCCTTTCATCCAATATTCTGGCCTTCCGTCATAAGATCGAAGTTCCTCAAACATTCCAGACGAACGTTATAACAATCATCCCCCCCCGAAGGAGTCACCGACTTTTCCCCAAAATCGCACTTGTGTGTGGAGGCGGCCACCAAAGTGACCGAAAGCAACCTCAACAAGCGTCTATATAATCCTTCCAGTTGGTTTAGTAAAGAGCACTAATAGACTTTCCACCTACTGCCGCGAACGAGCAAAAGGACGCTTGCTCCCCCACCCCCACGATCGGAGACATCGGCGATTTCGATTTAAGAACGAAGGCTAAATCGACATCTGTGAACTCTGCCATTGTCAATCAGCGAGTATCTGATGAGGATTCCCATCTTCGAAGGCCGTCTGCGAGTGCTCCCTTATCTGAAGTGAGTGGTAACCCGACTTCTCCCTTCGGAGTTATCATATTCCAACTGGCTCCTTTCCTGCAACTAGCACGTAAGCGATTGTAGCCGTTTCCGCCTGCAGATTGATCTAGAATGTGACTTACCGAATCGATCTATTCTTTCTGTGTGCGCCCCGGTTTAAAACCACCCCCCATTAAATCAGCGACCTGAATCAGACCTTCTTAATCCCTTAATTAACCCAACTGTATCTCGCGTAGACATTTAACTCCGTCTGTGCGACCATTCCCTTTAAACCCAATATTTGTGTATATTTAAATATTATTTTGTTGCTAGTAAAGATATATTTTCGTCACTGTCTTTCTCTTGCAATCCCAACGCGTACCAGCTACCTGTTAATCTTTGGCCAACTTGTACTCTGAAGTATTTGTTTTAAAAAGGACCCCGCGAAGTTAAAAATAAATCATCCTCAGTGGATTATAACAATTTCCCCATTCACTAACGGTCTTCAACCAACCTCGGCCAAAAGCGGAAAAGTACCTACGTATATATATATATATATATATATATATATAAAGAGAGAGAGAGAGAGAGAGAGAGAGAGAGAGAGAGAGAGAGAGAGACACACACACACACACACTGGCGGATCTCGTCTACTATGAGAGGACCGAAAAATAGACCTCGGTCACGATGAGAGGGACGAGTAACGGATCTCGTCCACAATGAAAGTGAAGATAACGTATCTCGTCCACGCTAAGACAGAAGAATAGCGGATCTCGTCCACGATGAGAGGGACGAAGGGCAGATCTCGTCTAGCATGACGAGGATGAAATGCGGATCTCGTATACGATGGAAGGGGCGAATAACGAATCTGGTCCTCGATGACAGGGGCGAATAAGGATCTCGTCCACGATGAGAAGGAGGATAACGAATCTCCTCCACTCTGATACAGACGAATAATCGATCTGGTCCACGATGAGACGGACTAAGCGCGGATCTCGTTCACGTTGAGAGCGGCGAATATCGGATCTCGTCCACAATGAGATTGATCAAGGGCGGATCTTGTCTACGATGATATGGACATATAACGGATCACGTCGACTATGAGAGGGACGGAAAATGGACCTCGTTCACGTTGAAAGGGACGAATAACGGGTCTCGTCCACGGTGAGAGGGACGAAGGGTAGATCTCTTTTACGACGAGTGGGACTAATAACGGATCTCATCACGATGAGAGGTAAGAATAACGGATCTCGCTTACGATGAGAGGGGCGATAACTGATCTTGTCCACGCTGAGACAGATGATTAACGGATCTCGTCCACGTTGTGAAGGACTAATGGTGGATTTCCTCCACGACTCGAGGAACGATAACGTATCTCGTCCTCGATGAAAGAGATGAATAACGGATATCGTCCATAATGAGGGAGACGAAGGGCGGATCTTCTCTTCGATTATAGCGACAAATAACGGATCTCATCAGGATGAGAGGGACGAATGGTGCAATTTACTTACTGAGATTATTCAATAGATTAATCAAACCCTGGATTAATTGATCAAATGTGCACTACCTACAAGTAATCCCCCCCCCCTACAAAATTTCACTCCGATTAAGTACCTCTACGCGACACTTATGGTTGTCGCGGGATTCCAGGAAAATTCTCATTAGGGAAAAGGGAAATTTAGAAATCTTCATAGGATTAGAAGGAGAATCAAATCTTTACCTTATGAATTCTTCGTCCTCTCAAACGAGAGAACAGATAGGACAAAATGCCACAAAAATAATGTCTTCAATTACATAATTTTCATAAGGACATATCATTTATCAGTTCCTTCAACAGATTATTCCACAGCTACATTCAAATTCATATAATACAGAATAGATTCAACTTTACGATAAAGAGAACAATGTCAGTATCTTGACATCCAATTTAAGCAAATACATTCGAAGTTACACTAGCAAAGAAGATAAATGAACTACATGACCCAGTGATAGGGTCCAGTTTACAAAACTAAGGATATTTTTTATAGCAGTAACTTCTTTACAATGTTCCACTTTTACCAATAATGCCCCATATCATCTCCCACAAAAATAATTGAGGCCACGAATAAATTCATAGATAAAATGAAAGAGTGGGACGGGATGGAAGAATTCGACAAAAATTTGAATACATTGATCTTAAGCTTATTATAAAAAAACACCTCAAGTGTAGAACATAGATCAAGAACATACGTTGAAAAAAATAATGAAAGCCGTTGAAACATCTTTTAAAATTGGCAGAAAGTGAAAGACAGCATTGGAGGATGAACGGAGAGACAAAAAACGAATTATCATTAAGGGATTTGAAAAATTTCATCATGATTATATAATAGCAATGTCACCATACATCAGATGATACCTTCTTAATAAATGAGGAAAAAGTAACAGCAGTAAAGAATGAATTTTTTTTGCATGCCCTTAATGACATAAAAAGTGACAAAGTGATTGGCAAGGATGGGGTAAGAATCGATTCTTTTTAGGTTGGTCGTGAATGTATTGCTGAGATACTTTCTGTTTGTTTAATATAAAGATGAACGGAGAGACAAAAAACGAATTATCATTAAAGGATTTGAAGAATTTCATCATGATTATATAATAGCAATGGGGGGGGGGGGTGCATGCGCAATATATAACCTTAAGTCCTAGCCTTAAGTCTGAATATTAAGTCATAGAAGATAAGGTTACTTAGCCTCTGCCGCTCTACTGCTGGAGTACTACCTGATCGTGGTCCCCCTACCTTTTAACTGAAGGTACGCCCAACGACCGAGTCCAGGCGGTATAACCCGACAAACCCCACTGCCTTGTGGGAAACCCTTGGAAGAGCCAATGCTTCAGAAGTAAATATGGAGATCAAATTTGCACGGTACTCGTGCATTAGGCGATAGTCCAAGGAGGGACCTTTTTCGGCAGAGCACTGCAACTTAAACCTGCTCCAGTCGTCCCGGATCATTTCCTTGCCATTGGACTATGCAGGCTAAAGTGAAGATGGTGGACTGAAGAAAGCACACCTACTTTGCACCTTAAATATCATCGTGCAAGTTATCACTCCATGCATTGCTCATTCATCCACACATTCTTCCAATACCCTTCCATATAATTTAGGTATAAGATCAAAAGACCTGCAGCGATGGCCTTGTCAGTGACGGGGGCAGGCCTTGGACCGGCTAGAAGCCTCTAGTTGGCGGGCCGCACAACAGGCGGCTCACAACACATGATCGTTGGAGGGGCTGAAGTATTGGAGCGCGGCTCTCTTTCAGTGTCTGTCTGAGCGACTGGGCTGCCCTAGTTCAGGGACAGCACTGCCCACATCTATCGAGGAAGGGTCAATAATAGGCGACCTAGACATTGCTGCTCCATTCCCAAACCTGTGGCAGACTACCGCAACTGCCAGGACATCCCATGATTGCGGTCGAATCAACAAAAAGAAGAGATACTTAACCGACGCTACTTGGAATTTTAGAACTTTGCAGGACACCAACCCAAACCTACCAAAAAGAAGAACTTCGCTCATAGCAGCAGAACTAAAACGCTATGATGTAGACATCGCTGCCATAAGTGAGACTAAACTTGCAAAAGCCCGTTCACTAGCGGAGGCAGGAGAAGGCTATACTTTCTTTTGGCAAGGACTGCCCTCTGACCAACCACGACTACATGGAGTCGGCTTTGCGGTCCGATCCTCTTTCCTGAATTAAATACCAACAACGCCCACAGGAGTGAGTGAAAGTATCTCAGTATGGCGCATCCCCTTAGCTAAGTCATAGTTCGCCACCCTACTCAGCGTCTATACGCCAACACTCTCCTCAGACGATCAAACAAAAGACTTCTTCCACTCCTCCCTGCAGGATACCTTACAACGTATATCTGTCAGTGACAAGATTCTTCTTCTCTGAGACATGAACGCCAGAGTAGGAAACAAGAACCATCTTTGGGAAGGCGTTCTTGGTCGTCACGGAGTGGGGCAATGCAATGCAAATGGTTTCAGACTCCTCAGTCTTTGCTCAAAGCATTCCTTATCAATTACTAACACCATGTTCCAACTCTCAACCAAAAGTAAAACCAGATGGATGCACCCCAGGTCTCACCACTGGCATCTGTTGGATTACATCATAGTCCGAAGGCGAGACCTGAGTGAAGTTCAAAACATGCGTGTAATGAGAGAAGCTGAAGCCTTCACTGATCACAGATTGGTGAGAGCTAAGCTCAATATAAGAATAAGACCACCAGTCAGGAAAATTGCCCCCAAACCTAGATTAAATCTGACAGCATTCAACGACCCTGAAATCAAAACAGCCTTCCAGTCGTCCCTCGCTCAACTACCAGATGTTGCAACACACTTGAGCCAAATGCACCAACAGATTCTCTCAGCACAACATGGAACAGCTCCTGCACCACTATTCATGACACTGCACAAGATGTTTTAGGCACAACCAGACGTAAGAATCGTGACTGGTTTGATGAAAATGCAACAGCCATTCACACTCTCATCGAGGATGAGAATGCTGAATGCAAATACAAATGGACAATGGCGATCTCCATTCCTTTTATTCCGCGTTTTAAACAGCCTACGGACCAACTACTACCACACTCAGCCCCATGCGTACTGCTGACTAGAATACCCTGATCGATGGGCTGAACATTTTAAGGAGCTGCTAGATCGAGAAAACCCAGTGGACCTGTCCATCCTAAATGAGATCCCTCAGCTCCCAGAAATTATAGAACTGGACTCAACTCCAACACTCGTAGAAGTCCAAAAAGCAACTACAAGTCTTAAGAACCACAAAGCTGCAAGACACGACGATATACCTGCTGAACTACTTAAGTATGGTGGTCACAACATTACTAACCATCTATACAAACTCTCCAAAGTCTGCTGGGAAACTGGCAGTGTGCTACATGACTTTAAAGATGGCAAAATTGTTACCATCCATGAAAAGGAGGAGACAAAACGGTATGTACCAATAGCCGTGGCATCACACTCCTCTCCAAT
This sequence comes from Ceratothoa steindachneri, assembly GCA_963969495.1. Lineage (NCBI taxonomy): Eukaryota > Metazoa > Arthropoda > Malacostraca > Isopoda > Cymothoidae > Ceratothoa > Ceratothoa steindachneri. Next base: position 91,672,151 of record OZ018327.1, read on the forward strand.
ACTGGGAAAACTCTAGCCCGCATCATGCTGACACGACTACTTACCCATGTTGCAGAAAAACCACAGTGTGGTTTTTGAAAAGAGAGGTTAACCATAGGTATGGTTTTCGTTGAAGGACAATTGGGAGAAAAATGCAGGGAGCAACACCAAAACCTGAATATTGCCTTCGTGGACCAGGCGAAAGCTTTTGATGCTGTAAACTGCACACTACTATGGCAATTACTTGAAAAATTTGGCTGCTAACTAAATTATATTGAAGTGCTTGCTACAGTACACAGCGGGATGAACTCTGTTGTTGTAGCAGGGAATAAAAATATGCTCCTTTTGAAGTGAGTGTTGGGGTTAAACAGGGTTGCGTTCTTGCTCCTGTAATATTCAGCCTGTTCATAGCTGCTGTCACCCAACTCGTCTACAATAACATAATTAAAGAGGAAGTGGGAGTCACTCTAAACTACAGGTTAGATGGAAATCTCTTTAACCTCGCCCGCCTTCGTACAAAAAACCTTAATTAACACCAGCTATACAGAACAAAGGCTCCAGACCATCCTTAATTATGTATGTGAAGCATATACACGAATGTGAATAACGATTAACACTAAAAAAAACATAAGTGCTATTCTAGCGCACATGACAAGGTGTAGGACAGATAACCAACCCACAGATCACTATAGGAGAGGACCAATTGGAGGAAATCCAACACTTCACATACCTTGGATCCATCATGCCAACTCACTGCTCCCTGAATGACGAAATCACCAGACGAATTATCCTTGCCTCAGCCGATTTCGGAAAACTTTCAAGACAGTTCTTCAATAACCACAACCTGACCCTGGCTACAAAGCGTTCAGTATACCTGTCTACCTGCCTATCGATCTTGCTCTATGGTTGTGAATCTTGAGCACCATATAAACATCAGATCAAGAAGCTAGAGAGCTTTCATATAAACTGCCTGAGACACATCCTGGGAATTCATTGGTAGGATAAAGGGAAACATGTCAACATTAGAGAACGCATGCATACATCCTCACTGAAAGAAATCCTCAGACTAAAACAACATCGCTACACTGGCCACATCATCCGCCAACCTGAACATCGATTACCGTGGAGCACCCTGTACTCAAAACTTTCTGTGGGGCAGCGATCTGTTGGAGGACAAAAAAAGAGGCTTAATGATCACCTAAAATCCTCCCTCAAAAAGTTCAGCATGAACCCAGGAACCCTTGAGACCGATGCTACCAATAGAAGCTCCTAGCGCGCCCTAGTACACGACGGAGCCAACTACTTTAGTACAAATTACAACAATGCTGCCATAGCACGCCGTTCAAGACGACACCAACAAATACAAGAACTCCCTATCTGCGATGTCTGTGGAAGAGGCTGTGCCAACCTTGGCGGACTCCGCAACCATCAACGATCTCACCAAAGACGATAATCATCAAACTCATCCATGTATGGAGTGACGTCGTCATCGGCAACGATAGACAACATCAAACAATAATAGAAATGTCACCATACACCAGATGATACCTTCTTAATAAATGAGGAAGAAGTACCAGCAGTAAAGAATGAAAAAAAATAAAAAATTTTTGCATGCACTTAATGGCATAAAAAGTAGCAAATTGATTGGCAAGGATGGGGTAAGAATCGGTTCTTTTTAGGTTGGTCGTAAACGTATTGCTGAGATACTTCCTATTTGTTTAATATAATTTTAAGTGAAAGTAGAATTCCAATAGCAGTTCATCGCTTTTCTTTTACTTGTTTAACAATCGCAATATGAAAGAGATGAACAGATCCATATTAAACAGTCTCATACTATCTGTCAAAAAATGGCTTAACAAGTGACAGCTGGCAACGCCATGATATCGACACGTGGCAAACTCTCGCCATTTGTAACCTATTTAATTCGTCTACTCAAGATAAATTAAGAGTGAGTTTACTTAAACAACCGTTCCAGAAAAAATAAATTCAAATTCAATGTCTACCTAACATTCCAAGACATTAAAAAAATTCTTTCAACTCAGTAGGTACCTATTCCTTTCTAAGATCACTATAGAAAATGGTAATTAAGAAAATCCTGCGGGGCCTAGTTTTCAGCATAATCGTGAAAATCGTCATTTAGGGTGCTCTCGATGAGTATTAAACTATTAATAAAAAAAAGTGAAACAGAGAGATCTCATTTCTCCCGAACCGTTTACAAAATAATATTTGTGATTTTCTGGAAATGAGGGTTTGAGCAAAAGGGAATCTGAATTAATTGGAAATATTTGTCATTTTTACTGCAATGATGAAATAGTATTCCTTGTCTAAAATCTAGAAGAATTATAGTTATTAATAACTGAAATACCATAAGCTACTCGTAGTCACATAGTTGGATTGAAAATTAAATTTCTAAAGACGAAGATCATGTTTAATTGTTTTGCAGATGATAGAGCAATGATGATTGATTATAAAATTTTAGAGCAGGTACAATAATTTATATAGTTTGGAGATGTCTAGACTCTTGATAAGAGCAGTGCGAAAGAAAGGAGTAGAAGAAAGGTTTAGGTTGGAGAGAATTAGGAAAGCTTAACTCCTTCTCAGGGAACACCATGCATTTATGCTTCAAACGCATCAAGGCATCTTACCATCTTTAACTGATGAAGTGAATCTTGGAAAATGAAATAAAAAAATTATGCAAAAACTGAGGATAACTAAGAAAACATGGGACGATACATTTTAGGAACCACCGACAGGAACAATCTAAATATACATGGATAAGAGCTTTATGATCAACTACATCTATCGAGTCATCTGCATATCTCCATTATTTGATATTTGTCATTAAATACTTGGTAAAGCATGTAGATTGATAGACTTGTATCGAGAGATTGCATAAAAATAGACGTAAAACTTCGTTAAGTGAAATTCTTCATTAAACGTATGGTCTGATTACTTTGGACAGTCCCCCCCAAAAAAATGTCAAGTGAAAAGAAACCCTCTTTGGCAGCTATAAAATTTTGTTAACAAGATAAAAGCTCCTTGACATGGACGGTTGTAAATTTAGAAGTCGTCCAAACTAAAGAATTCTTCTTGCCAAAATTGATTTTTTTTTTTAAGTAAAATCAAGAAAGTTCTCAATTTGGTAATTGAAATTACGATTACAAATTTAATCTATCAGAAAGCCATTTTGATAAGTTTGGTGTTCCAACATATATTAGAAATAAATGTTTTTAACGGACATCATAACAGGTAATTTGGAATAAAACATAAACTTAGGATGCTTTGGGTAGATAGAACAGTTATTGTCTACTCAAATCAAGATATTAATTCGAGAAATCCCTGAGTTTTTGATTTCAACTTCTTTGAGATTTTTCGGACATGTAATTTTGTTTTATTTTGGGTGTATTTTTTGTGATTACTTTGCAGACATTTATTTTGATTAACTAATAATTTTTTCAGTAGAGTCTGCCTTTTTGCTTTAATCTGAAGTTTCAGTCATCATCACCATCATCATTACTAACACTCTAATTTAAGAAGGGGATTTTTTTTAGTATTTGAATAATAATTTCATTTTAGTTTGGTTATGAATTATGTTTTTTATCAAAGTTATTTCTAATAATTCTTTTATAATATCTAAAAACAAAATAGTAAAGTTCAGAAATAAATATAAGTATCGAAATTTTGTGAATTTTTTAAAACCCAAAGAATTACAAATAGTGAATTTCAGAAAATTAAGTTTCGAGTTCCTTTTTAAAATTTTTATAATTGGCGAAGTTTAGAAAATTTATAAAAATTTAACTATGGCTTATTTTTTAAAGATTTTAAATTTAAATCTTAGTAGCGAAGTGCAAGCTCCTCCCGTAGGGGTGAGTGGCGAAGCCATTGCCTGGTTATATTATAATCAGTTTCTAACTTCTTTGTGAAGGTAAGACCCTGGAAATGAGGATTCATGGAGAACCATAAGGGACGAAAAATAAAAAAATTTATGATGATGGACTTTTGAAACTTTTCCAAGTTGATTACAACTTCTAACACATTAAGATTTAAGCAAAAAGGCTGAAACTCAGATCATATCTCAAGGCAACATTTTGATTAAATTATAGTTGGAGGGAAAAAAGATTCGCAACAAACCCCATAGTTAAATTTTAACTTTAAAATCTTATGAAAGGACCGTCGAAATTTCTTTTCAAGAAGTGAACACACATCCCAAAAGAGCTACAAACAAAACTCAATGCAAAAGGTTACTTAGAATATGATACTAGAAACGTAGACCTTATGCCTTCTATTTCGTTATCACCACAACCAGGCAGGAATAGTTCATACGGGAAATAAATTTCTCTCAGATATAACCTGACTAAAGCTCTACAGTCCTAATTATATAATCAAATTCATGACCAAGAATTTTCCACTGATACAGAGATTCTATTGGAGTGTCCCATCTTAATCCTGCCATTAAATTAGTTATATATTCCAACTTTGGAGAAAGCCTTTTTCTAAGTCTCTATTTATTAATTTGTCCATTTAGAGGTTTCTTTCCCTTATAATCTCTTTTTTTTTGCCAATTTATCTTCTCAATCGCCAACTAAGAAACCGATTTCTGTTTTACTTATGTTATGTTGTTTCCTTTATTATTCTAATATCTAGGGTTCTGTTTCTCTGATTTATCCTCAGGCTTTGAGTGTTCTTTTAAACCAATCTTGTTTCACTTTTCCCTGAAGAAGAGGCTCAACTTTCCTACCGACTTCTGACTTAATTCTACTCTTCTGTCAAGTCATTTTTCCGTCATTCCAACAGTAAGAGACGAAGAGAAAAAAAATCGCATTGCGATAGGAAAAAATATTAAAGATGAATGAAATAAATATAACTGCATTATGCACACGTAAAAAAATGACTAGCCAACAACAATGATAGGATAAAATTCGAGCAGAATTTAGAATGAAAACCTCCCATTAATTTAGTTGGGCGATTTTCAACTTTTTCGAATCTCATTGATCGGTAGCGCGGAAAAAGTAGCCAATTGGTGAGAAAACTTTTGTGTTAAAATCGTTTTGCTGTATGACTATACTTTTAGCCTGCGCTTCACGCTTGAAAATAGAAAAATTGCTTTAGAAATATCCCAAATATTTCTAGGCGAGAAATTTCCTTGCGGGTAGTACTCATAATAATGATTTATGTTTATATTTTATGCATGCAAAAGCTTTGAATTGAATAACTATATCTTCAGCTGGCGAAAGAGGGAGCCTAAAAATCAAATATGCCACATTTTACACTGAAACTGAAAAAATTGCCATCAAATAATTTTAATTGAGACTTTTAAGGGTAGTTTTCAAACAATAGTCTATAATGTTAAGAACATATGGCAAAAATTTCGTAGTAATAAAAGAAAGATAAATTATTAATTTCCCCCAGTAGGGCGAAAATTTAATTATACTCGTTAAATTTCTAAAAAAAATGATAGGCATGGCAAAAAGTTTCTTTTGACTAGCCATATACGGCTCTTCGTTTATTTTTCAAATTAAAAATTAGAAAAATAATCCAGAACTCACTTCGGAGGGGTGGCCGTATTTCGAGTTTCACCCTACTCCAGCCCAACTACCCTACCTTAACTGGATGTTATTTAACTGAACTCATTTTTGGTGTCATAACGAGGCATCTTTCGCCTTTATTCAATTGTAACTTTAATGTATTTATCTCTTTTAGCTTGGTCACATACTTTCCCTTATGCTTCGGTCACTAGTTTAATAAATCTTTCTACAACTTCCGTCGTTACTGTCCTGTAATTTTTGCTTTCTTTTGATGACTGCGACAAAGTTTTATCCTCCCTTCCGTCAAAGAAGATACTAATGATTGAATCTTTCCTCACTTCAGTTTTACTATTAATTTTATTTCTGATTTTCCTTTGCTCGAGCTGTATTTTGCTCCTTTTGATGACTTGACTTGAATAACTTTCACTTATTATTACAAAACCTGTCAAAGTTACACTAGCAATACATACTGCTGTTGGATGGGAAATAATGCTTGTTCTGCCGCATAATTCAACTAGAGGTGGAAGAGGAGCAGTTTGCTGTTGTCCTTTTTTATGGCACTTAATTCAGTTTCATAGTCAGAAACTGGTGAAGATGCCAAACTTGAATCAGGTGGCATGCAACTGCAGAACGGTTGCTGTTCATAATGTTCAGCATTATCACTTTCTGATGGAATTGTATTCTTAGTAGATCATATCTCTTTTCGCATTATTGTTTTAATTTTTTTTGACGTTGTATTGGCATCGATTCCTGCAATTAGCATTATTCTTACCTTCACTAATCATTAGGAAATCTTTTTCATTTTTATGGACACATTGTATTGTTTTGGACACGTGCAGATATTTTCTGTGCATTTACAGGCTGAAATGTCAAATAGTTATTTACAACTAGCTTTGAAATTTTCAAGTTTCCTTCTATAACTAGGATTATCTTTTCTGCCGTGATAAGACTTGTTAAAGTTTTTATAGAAATTATTCAACTTGTTTATCATGTCTTTGACACGTTTAGTTGGCATAGTTGGAATTGACGCTGACCTCCAAATGCCTTTAAGTTGACAGCATACATTCGTGCAAATGTCACTGAAAGGTGTCTCTTCATTTAATGCCTTCTAGAGATCAATTCTTTCCCGAAAGCTTGCTTTTAAAACATCTTCAAATATGGGGAGATTTCCATTAAGTTTTGCAGGAGTCCCCAAAAGTGGGGCTTCAACAGCTTGCCGTGTCAATTTGAAAGTCATAGACATTCTGCTCCACAGACGTACAAACAATCGCAAAGACTTCTCGTGCGCGACTAAGCTTTACAGGACAAACGTACTTGAGAATAGGTGAGAGACCAGAGCGGGCAGCGTGTTGCTGCTGCCACAAACACACGCAGTTAGGTACTCACACAGTAGCTACACACTAAGAAAATATATTACAGCCAGATAAGATGTTGTGTTTTAAACCAAGGCGTATGCTAATTGTAGAAGCAAAATGCAATACTTTTATAAACTGACATTTTTTTTTTTATCACTCGCCTTCAGCGATTGGTTTAGTATTGTAAACTAGCATATTCTTAGAAACATAAAGCGTTTGCGCAAGCTGAAGAAATTCTTGTATTACTACAAAATTTTTATTATGTGTTGTTAACATTATAGATTATTGTTTACAGACTACCAGCAAACTTCTCAATTAAAATAAAATTTGACAATTTTTTCAGTTTCAGTGTAAAATGCGGCATATTTTTATGCTCCTTTTTGCACCAGCTGAAGATATACATAGTTATGCAATTCAAAGCTTTTGCATACATAAAATATAAACATAAATCATTATTATGAGTACTTCTCTTAAGTAATTTTCTCGCATATAAATATTTGGGGTATTACTTGTATTTTGGCTATTTTAAATGCAATTTTTCTATTTTCAAATTTGAAGCGAAGGCTAAAAGTATGGTCATTGTAGGAATTTAATTATCCCACTATACAAGTTTACAAAGCGCTAAAGCTAAATTATACGCTTTTGTGCTGCTTAAGGAGGAAAGAGGCACTGAATCCTTTAAGTTTATACTTACCTATGAATGGGTCAAGTATTTACGTGTCTTAGTATTAAATGATATTTAGACTGCTTAAATCAAATTATATACACCCTACACAGATTTAATTTTACCCGCAGCACAAAACGTATGGGAATAATCTCTGGCAATGGAAATTGATTATACAATCAAAAGCGTTTAGAATAGGAAAGGCCAACTAATGAAGATCACAAGAATAAAATAAATAGACTTAATCAAATGGGATAGAGTAGGGATCAAATCGCGAAAGAAAAAAACGACCGAATGACACAAAGATACACAATAGAGTGGAAGGCCTTCCGAAAAGCTTCCCTTCTCGTCCCATCGTATAAGGGAAATTGAAACGCTGACGGTTGGTTCGTCTTCTCGAATCATTGGGTAATTAAAATGTCGCATAAATTTGCGACAGTCATATATTAAAATCGTTTTAACACATAGGTTTTCTCACCAATTGGCCCGTTTTCCGCACTACCCATCAAAAAGATTCGAAAAAGTTGAAAATCGCCCCACCCTACTGTCTAGTATCGTCCTTATGGAGCGGTTGATTAAGTAAAGACGCTCATACTTTGTATTTATGTACTTACAAGGTCAGGTTATAATTCTTCTTGATTGCCTCACCTCAAGGGGATTGGGATCAATCCTAGATAACGATCCCCAACATATGTTAGGGGTCATTATCTAGGATTGATCTTTTGGGGGTCATTACTTAGGATTGATTTTTTAAAAATAAGTAATAATAATCGATACTAATATGAATAATAAAAAGATAAAGTAAAAATTCTACTTATGATTGAATTTTGTTATGATAATATTGGTTAGGTTAGCTTAGGTTCAAATTACCTAGCCTAACCTACCCTATGTGGCAGGATCAATTCGGTTTGAGTGGGTTTGAAAGTTTCTGCCATACCATTTCTCTTTTTTATCCCTTGCATTAATATTTTACATTTTTGTTAGTTTAATTTGTTTTGATATTTACTTTGGTTCTTTAATAAAAGTTATTTTACTTATTATTTAAAAAAAATTATCGGGGTTCATCAACTATGATTGATATTTAGGAGGGGTCTTCTTCTATATTGAAATCTCTTGGGGTCATTAATTATCAATAGTGTTCTCGGGGGTCGTTGTCCAAGAATCATCCAGGGGTTTACAATGAGTTTACAATGATTGGTAGTACCTCAAAAGACTATATTGTCCATACCGAGGAGGTACTTTTTTTTTGAAGACCCTATCTAGTAGTTTTAGAGACAGTATAGTAAAGTTAAAGGCTCTCCCCCACCCACCTCTCCCACCCGAATTTCTCGGGTTTCGAAATTGGAAAAGATACCTGATGTGGAGAATAAAAGTTCACAGTCAGGAATTTTTATAGAAAAGATGAATACCTACACTTTACTAATTTTACGATAACTTTTATAGTTTAGACTTAATATTGTTGACACCTAATATTCCTCAAATATATGTCCAAACTATTTTTAAATGTGTTAACGGTGGGACTTGACACAACCTCTTCTGACAACTGATTCCATACATTAACAATTTTATATGAGAAGTAGTTTCCACATACATCGAGTTTGTATTTTTTCGGAACGAGTTTTTTGCTGTTATTACGGGTAATGTTTTTATTGTACTCAAACCAGATGAAATAGTCTACATTTTCTATTCCATTCAGGATTTTATAGCCTTCAATTAATTGACTTCGTATGCGTCTTGTTTCTAGTTTAAAGAGGTTTAATTTTTCCAATCGAGTTTCATAATTGTATTTTCTTAATGAAGGTATCATTTTTGTAGCTTTAGCTTGTACTTTTTCTAATCTTTCAATATCTTTTCTGTAGAAGGGCGACCATACTTGTGCACAATATTACAGTTGTGGTCTTACTAGGGCATTATACAGGTTTATTAGCACTGTTTCGTTTTTATAACCAATCTGTCGCTTGATATAACCCAGTATCTTTAGTGCTTTCTTTTCTACTTCAACAGAGTGCTGAGTGAACTTGAGGTTATTTAATACACAAATCCCTAGGCATTTTGTTGGTTGACGTATAGACTGGCAGTTATAGTGGAGGGAGCGAGATAGTGTGAGAATGATAATAATCCACTTCTCCGGAGTGACAAAATAAATAGGCCACGAATGGGATAAGGTTGCCATTGGTCCCTGCCTGAGCCACTTATCCCAATCTGTGGGATAGGAAACCATTTCAAATTGATTACAGTGTAATAGTGATCGAACAGCCGAGTGTAGATGGCAATAAACAGTGTTATTAGGAAATTTGCCTCTTCTGTTTGACCGTTGTGAATATTTTGTAAGTTACCGGGAGGAACTCGATCGGTCTGTTAATATTTAATTCTTCCTTTAATCGTTTTTTTTCAAGAAATAAAACCGACTGAACTGGTACAATTGTTTATTTGTACCAGTTGAAACCACTTCCAAGAGATTTAAGAATCAATAAACACCAATATTCGTCGTCATGTTTGGTTAAATTAGGGATTAGGGATAATTTGAAATAATCTAACCTCACCTAACCTAGATTAATCTCGATAATCCTTGAATTTCTTTATCTTCACATCTTCACCAGCTTTTTCACTCCATTTCAGAATTATATCATGATTTTTTAAAAATTTACAGGACGCCTTTTTGTACATTTATCACCGTATCTCGTTACATTATATGCTCGGCCGTTGCAGTAATGAATTTTTATCAAGAAAATGTGTCTAATTGACATGACTAATTGGTTATTTCCTATCAACTATGAATTACGGACAGAATCAAATCCTATGGATTTATTTTAGCTCCATTAAAAGCCATTCACGCTATGCTAATCGACTATGGGATTAAATTCTTTATTAAATCGTTCATACGATGCTAATACCCTATAACTTGGTATTCACAACGCCATATTATTTCAATAAAACGTTATTTAGTGAGATAATTTAACGTCGAAATTAATATATTGATGCGTTAATCACTTTTATTCGGATATTTACAGGATACCTGGCGTTGGTCGGGTTTAATTGCGCCTAGGTGAAGTTAGATTACTTTGGTGTATTGGTTTTATTTGATGACTATAAGCTATTTAACGTGTTGGTTTTATTTAGTGGTTGTGAGCTATTTACCATGCGAAGAAGTTTATGTTAGGTTGTTTGGTTATATTTGATGGTTATGAGCTGTTTATTATTCGAACGAAGTTTAGGGCAGGTTGTTTGTTTTTTGTTTATTTTGATGATTATGAGTTCCCTAGCTATTCTACCAAGTTTAGCTCAGGTTGTTTATTTTATTTGATGGTTCTGATTTGTTTGAAAAATAAATGTGGGTATTTTATTCTTTATATATATATTTTATCCTTGCGTTTATCGATACGGATCATGCACCATTAAATCGAGCTGAAAAAGAAACATAAGATGAATCTATTTCTGTCTCCCAGCGACTCCATTTTCGGGCCTAATACGCATGACAATAAACAAAAGATGTTTACAAAAAGAGGGTGTTTTTGGTCATAATTTGTTTACTCTTTGTGGAAAACGAGAGGAAACACGCTGGAAACAGATGTATAAGATACATTACAGAATTACGGACCAACAAAGCCCCTAAGAAAGGGAAAAGACAGCAATTGTGAGGTGATGACATCAAAAGGATGCAACTATTCTCCAGATGCATTCTGTCCTATCTACAGACAGTTCATAAAATCAAGAGCAAAGGTTTTCGGTGTGACAGCATATATGAGAATGTGTGAAGCTTACAAAGCATACTTTAGCATGACAATTGGAGGCCAACCTTAGGAATCTCATTTTGCTTGTGAACACAGCAAGAAAACTTTGGAAAGTAAGAGAATTGTCTGTTAAAGAGTAAATTATTGAATGTCACAATTATTTAAACTAGTATGTATGTTTGTAAGCAAAAAGAGTAATAAAGTATATATTTTTTACTTTTATAAGATGATAATAAGATGGTAATAAGAGGAAAGAAGAGCCATGAAGTTTGTCATTCCCAGGATTTGGCGTGAAACTACTCACTTACTCACCCCTCAAGTAACTTCATCTTCTGCATGCTGGATCCTTCTAAACGTCGAAATTGCAAAAAAACACCTTCCATTTCCTCTTCCGATCTTCTATCCCCGATTACATCAGTAAAGATTAAGCCACACTCATAAGAGAGTAACAATTCAGAAGCTAAGAATATCACTGAAGATGTAGAATACAGTGTCAGAGATATGGCTATTGGGAGAAATCCATACTATCCACCCCAAAGAGACCTCAATGACCATGTCAGTGATCTTGGATTGTCAAAGTCAAATGCGGAGCAGTTGTTTCTCAAGCTCAAATGTGTGAGATTTGATAGATGAAAATAAGCAAGTGACAACCAAAGTAAACGTCATAAACATTTCTCAAGGTTCTTTACTTATCAAGTTGGGCTTTGCTACTGCAGTGAAGTATGTGGTGTGTTTGATGCAAATAGAATTATCTATAATCCAGATGAGTGGAGGCTCTTATTGACAGCTCCTCAAGACGCATTAAAGCTTTACTTCTCCATAAATGGAATAAGCTACCTTCCCTTCCCTTGGCTCATTCAATATATCTCAAAGAGTACTACAACATTGTCAAGCTATTGCTACTAGCTTTGAATTATAAAAAGTGTGTCTGGAAATTGATTGGAGAATTCAAAATGGTAGCATGTTGGATGGGTTTAAACGGAGGTTTTATGAAGTTTTGATGTCATCTCTTTCTTTTGAACACTAGGAAAATTACAGCACAGTACCATAAGAAACACTGGACACAAATAAGGAAGTAATTCTTTTTTGGAGGGCAAAATGCCAAGGTTTCACAGTTGATTGCCCCTTAAAAGGTGTTGTTCTCTCAACTGAATTCAAAACTAGGTCTCATGAATCTCTTTATTAGAGCTCTTAACAAATAGTCTGCAGCCTTCAAGTACCTTGAAATTTTTTTCTCAAACCCTGAAGCAAAGGTGAAAGCTGATTTTTTTGTTGTACCTCAAGTCAGAAAAAAAGCATAGTCTTCAGAATTCTCTGAAAAGCTTACTAAAATGGAAAAAAAAAAGTTTGGAAAAGTTTAGTTTCAGTGTTTCATGGCTTTTTGAGTAACTACAAGGCTGAAAAATATGAGCAACTAGTGAGAAATTAGTGAAAATTAAAGGCCAAATGGGCTGCAGGATGACCCTGAAGCTGCACAGCCTTGATACCCATCTTGACAAGTTCGAAGAGAATATGGAAGCATACTCAGCGGAGCAGGAGAAGCGCTTTCATCAAGATATACTAAACTCTGAACATAGATACCAAGAAGTATACAATAAAACATGACGGGAGACTAAATTTGCGGGCTTGTACGGGAAAATGAATTATTTTACAAACGGAAATCGACGAAAACTGTTCACTTCTAGGTTTTTTATTTGTTTTTATATATTTCTTGTGTAAAATTCAATAAAATTGTATTAATCTAACTATAGATTTGTTTTTCAGCTCTACACGGCTGAAAAAAATAATATTTGCCTATTATACCAAATATTTCATCTACGCCACAAAAGCAAAGTTTAAAACAAGTAATGGCTATTTTCCATTGTTTTGCATTAAATGAGTTGGAAAATAACAATTTCTAGCGGGTTAAAATAGCAATAGTTACCACCTCAGTGCTGCATCAGGTACTAATTAGATACCCTTCTCATCCAAGCCAAGTAAGTGGTTGTATCCAATTGACTAATCTAACAGTCCTAAAAAGAATTGTGTTAATTGGCTAATTCATGTATAATCACGGAACATTGGATAATTTTTGCCCACCTGTGGCGGCTTGTTATAATATAATTTTTAAATTAAACTGCAGTGACGCAAGCTATGAAATGCAGTGAAAATAGCAAAAATGTTTAGCTATTTTGTACCCTATTTTTCCTTTAAAATGTAATGTTTTTTAAAATTTTAAAAATTTTCCATTTTGACTGTGGGAAAAAATTAAATATATTCACCTATTTTCTAATCTCTTCGGGAACTTTTATGTCTTATGTGTAGTACCGTAGCCGCATTGAATTGCATCTACTATCTTTATGACTATTTGACTACTGTATTCAAATATTTTTTTCAAGGTTTCACAAACACTATGATATTTTGCCCTTGTACCTAGTTTCGTGCCGTCGGCAATTTTTAGAATTTTAGATAATATATTCCAGTCAAGATCATTTATATACACTTCTATTTAAACAACGACCCACTTTTCCTGTCTATAGAGTACACACATATGTACAACTACTCTTTATATTTGACATACACATACATAACTGCACAATTTCGCTCAGAAGAATTACAAACCACCCTCACAATAATTGTAAACCACTCCTGCCTTTTGTCTTCCGCCAGCTAGTTGTTAGATCAGATTGCAATGGCACCTTTTTACCAAAATTAAACGGAATTATAAACGAAATTTTATTTGTTGTTAAATCTGGTGAATCATCTGAAACCACAATAACACCATAATAAAACCACAATCAAAAGCTACCATTCAAATTTGATCCAAAATCCAGGCATAAAAGGTAGAGCCACAGAAAAGTAAACCCAATTTTAAATGTTAATTCGTATTGGGCATCAATGTTATGGCTCACCCTGTATATAATTTAGCGTCTCTTCTCCAAGAAAAAAAAAGATGTGTAATCTAATAAATGATTTTAGAACAGAAGGGAAATATTATATAACATACATGTATACGGATAAAGTACACACGCAAGGAAGTGTGAACAAAAAGAACCAAATGTGCACAAATAACAGATGAAAAAGATTCCTAAAACAAATTTAATCAACCAGAGATTTGGCTAAAAGGGAGGAGGGGATACATTCAAAGCCTCAGGAGCTGTTGACATATGTACCCGCCCCCCTAGCCCCGGAGAAATCCTACGTGACGTTATCAATAACAGCATAACAGGAGACGCGCCGCAAACTCAACAGCAACATACCCAATGCAATTCGGTACTTCCGTAATAAATTTGGTACTTTGATGCGCCGTAGGGGAAATTGGGTACCTTAATTCACAAACTTAATTTTAAATCAGAATAAAATATAAAAATCCGAAGGTCTTTTTTTTTCTTGAGCTCCACGAAAGAAAAGGTTACAAAATCCTCTTTTTGAGGATTTCATCAAATTTGAAATTCCATTAAAGATCCAGGTTAAAATTTCACAGATTCCCATAAAGTACCCCATTAAAAGTACCCCCAATCATTTGATCCACGTCGAAAACCCCCTTCAAAGTGATGGGGTCCCGTATACTATAGCATCGCCTCTTGCCGTTTTTCATTTGGGGTCAGAATGCCTAAAGCCCGCCCCATCAACACCCCCACTCCATTCACACCAATCATATCCAATATCCATTATTTATGTTTTTTTTCTGTTTTCTGATAAATAAATATTTGTCATTGTTATTCTGCTTTTATTTTATTATTCTCTATTGATATGTGGTCGCGATGAAGTAGGAAGCTTATATAATACCTATACATTATTCAAGTGAAGTCAATACCCCAAAATATACTAAAAATATTAATCATATAAGTATTGCCTATTCCTATTCCGACATCTGTACATTGAAATTTCAACTTTTTACCACTGCTATAATAACGATTACCCTCCTCCTTTCGAATACCCTAAAAATTATAACTATGTAATATCCTCTACAGTGCCGATTCCTCCTGTAGATACCGTAACTGCGAAAACCCAACTAGAAAGTACATTGACTGTAATGGTCTCCACGCACCACTATGCTCCTCTTCTCTATTCCTCAAAAATTGCTAAAAGACAAACGCAAGAACTATTCTTTCAAACCATCTCACGATAGTTTCTCCCCTACAAATTAAACCAACGTAAGTGAAACTGTCCTTACTGCCATCAATCTTCCTGACATCTTGATAAAATCAATCATAAATCTTGCCTATATGAAATATTTCAACAATCTGAATTCTTCTCGCTAAATAACTTATCAGGGTATAAAGTATTATCCATATTGAATATTGGTAATACCTCTCCTACTCTCCCTACAACCATAACTCACCTTTCAACAAACATAAATAACTCCGAATCTTCGGCACTCATCCCTACACCATAAAACTCCAAGATATCGACCAACACTTCTGACTCTATTATACTCTATTATACATAAAAGCGCTCTCCAGTTCACCACGTCAAAGAAGCCAGCATGTAACCCTTCTTCAAACCCACAATATAATTATATATAAAATAAATGGATCTCCCAAATTAATAAGCGAAAACCTAAAAATATTACATCAGGAAAAAATAAATGGTCATTATGTAATCGGTGCTCGAGCAGGCACACGCCCTTAACTTCCTCGCCTGCGATCATAATTTAATATCTGAAGTCATTGAAAATTTTGCAAAGGAATTTAACGCAAAAAGCCTCAAACTTGCCAGCTGCCGCCCTCCAAAATGAAATCAATGTCTAAAGAAACTCGCTTCCAATCTCAATGACATTACCTTGCGGCGTTCAAAATTAAGCCATAATGTTTGTCTTTATCGATAGAATAAACGTTATTTAAAACGAAAAGTGCGAAGAGTTATTTGCACCCTTGGCTTAAATTGATGTTTAACTCCATAATAATTCCTACCGAATCTTTGTTTGCACAAATCTATTCCCCCGATATTTATAGTTATTCCTCTTTCCACACTCATCTCCACACATAACTACACCCTGCCAACCCGTAATTTCCACATGATGAGATTCATGCCTGATGAAACACACAAACAAACAAACAATTTATTGGCACCTACAGCGAGCCATAGAAGCTCATACATGGTAGGTCCTATTAAGAATAAGGCTAATTTGAGTGGTACCCCCTCTGCATTTGCAAGCTAGTTTAAATTTATTTTCCCTTAAATATTCGTCTATTTTTTCTTCATAATTTCTGTGTTTGGAGCGCAGACAACTTCTTGAGGAAGCTTGTTCCAGACGTGAACGATGCGGTTGCTGAAGGCAAATTTTCCTGTTGACGTTTTGAATTTCCGCCTCTTCATCTATTTGTCGTGCCCTCGCGCCATTGTCACGCCTGTCAAATTAAAAAGATTTTCTGCAGTCTCAGGTATATTCATTAATAACTTATATAATTCTATTTGTTCTCTCTTTTTCCTTCTATGTTCGAGGAAAAAGAGATTGAGCCTATTTCTTAAGCCTATCATTGTAGCTAAGATATTTTATTTCCCCTTATCACTTTCGTATAGCGACGTTTATCTGTTCTATTATATACACATCTCTAATTTACTGTGGAGAGCAGAAGGGAGCAGCATAATCTAATATTGGTCTGACTAATGACGTGTACAGTTTTAACATCGTCTCTAAATTACGCGTTAAGACGGATTGCCCGATAAATGATGCAACTCATGTTGTTTTATTCCTAATTGCAACGCATTGACTGCAGTAATTTAATTTTCTATCTATTTTAACTCTTTGATCGACCTGCTCCTTAAATTCTAAACTCCCGGTATCTTGGAGATAGTATTTAAATTCATGATTATTTTTTCCGAAGTGTAAAACGCCTCATTTGTCAGCATTAAACTTCATGCCAGATTAGTTTCATTATTTATTAAACATCACTAGAACTTGAATCGACAGCTTTTGCTACATGCTCATAAAATGTGATCAGACTAGTAACACAAGACCGACCTTTCCTGAAAACATGTTGAGTATTTACAAAATGTTTTTTTTCTCTCTAAATGATTGCGTAATTTTAAATCAATAATTGACTCCATTATTTTACATATAAGTGAAGTTAAGCTTACTGGCCGATAATTCTCCTTTTTCTCACATCTACCTTTTTTGAATATGGACACAACATTGGCCAATTTCGAATCCCCAGGATATTTGAAAAAATAATATAGAAGAAACCATTTTTCCCCCTTACTGGGAATAAAATTTTATATTTTTGTGAAATAAGATTAAACAGGAGCTAAAATATTTAATTTAGGGTAATTCCACGAGTGCCGGGTTTTTCTGGGGGAATTCTAATATAGATGATCGTGTAACTGTTCGTAACACATGTCATCATGGCCAGCTGTCTTGTAACTTTCGCTATATACAGTTCACGTATTACACTGCTATGGCCTGAGTTATAATATATTAATTCCGTTTATACTTAATGGATTTAGCTGCAGATGTAACAACAAATTTATCTCTGCAAGAATTCTGCTTAAGACATTATAGACTGATTAACCTGACTTTTAACTGAGAGAATACTTTGAAAATTAACCCATCTTGATTGGAAATAGCAAGTGATTTTTCCTTGTTATTATTTAAGGATTAGGCTATTTACTAGTCTTTAAGATAACTAATTATAACAATATCCTCATTATTTCATTAATTTCTTTTTAAAACTTCTGATAATCTCAATTACTCAAGCTCAAATTTTCTAAGGTTTATTTCAGTAAGTAGGAGGAAATCGGAATCTGTGTCATCACTAATCTCTGGTTCACAGCCTACCTGACAAACCGTCAACAATCATGAGCGGTTGATAGCATTCCTCTAGCCATATCATATATCCACGTAAGAGTCCCACAGGGTTCTGTCTTGGGCTTCCTTTTTTCTCCACTTTACATTAATGACATATCCCGTTCTTCCAATTTCATCGTGGATGATACCTTTGTATGGGTGATGCACAACCCTCACAAGAAAGACATTAATTACAACCCTTAGCACTCAGATCTCTAACATCTACCACTAGTTTCCTGCTAATAGACTATCCTGAACATCAATAAAACAATTTATATGATATTCTCCATTAATATATTTATCGAACTCTATTACACTCCATTATATTCAGATTGATGATAGATTTTAAGTTGCTTAGTCACATGCAAATAATTTTCGACAACCTCTGACTTCCCTGTGCTCTTAAGAACGAATTTCCAATCTTTTTTTGCCTTTGAAGACTGAATTCATATTATAAATTTTACTTAAACTATCTAAAATTACTTACGAAATGGAAGAAGTAGCTGAGTTCCGTTAGCTCTTGCTCTTACACGAAACTACATAACATTCATCGACTGACCTTCGAACAGGTAGCACGTGTTTCATAAAGCTCTCAGTCTGTTGATCTATTTTTCAGATTTTTCTACAGTTTTTTTTTTTCTCACTACAATCAGCGAAAGCTAAGTTGCTCTTCTTTTTTTCTTATTACTACTTAAGTTCTTTCTTCGTTTGAATAAGTGATGGAGTTTGGGGATGAAAGTGAGCATGAGTGTCGAAATGTATGCATTGGTTGTGGTGTATTAGGTGAGGGGTATACATGTGTTGTATGCGGGCTGTGTGAATGCATTGTAGATTTGGAGGGGATGAGAAGGCAGGATTTAGACAGGATATGTAGGCTGGAGGGGTTAGTTGCTGAGCTCAGGAGGGAACTTAGTGTTAGGCCTAGAGCTGGGAATAGGTTAAGTGGTGAGGTAGGCCAGTTAGATGTTTCAGGTGAAGGTAGAGGGCCGGTGGAGGAGGTAGGATATGATAGTGAAGTTAGCCTGCTTAGATTAGTTAGAAATAGGCCTAGTGAGGATGGGGGACAGTGGAGAGTGGTTAGGAAACGTGAAGCTAGGGAGGCTTCTCCTGTTCTTTGTGAGAATAGGGTTGCCTCTGTTGAGGTTGTTAGCCAGGGGGAGAATAGGTGTGTGAGTCAGAGGGACACATAACCTATTAGCTTGACTAATAGATTCAGTGCCCTAAGAGAGGAAGTAACTGGAAGTGATATGACTGATGGAGGTGGGGGTGGAGTTCGAGTGACTGGTAGTTTGAATGAGAATAGGAGTGGGGATGGAGTTAGGTCTGTGGGGGTTAGGAATAGGAGTCTGACTGAAGTGCTTGTGATGAGTGATTCGCGAGTTAGATATTTAGATAGGAAGTTGAATGCAAGTAGATTCAATGGTTTGAGGGTGTGTTTGCCGGGTGCTGGAGTGAGAGATCTGTCTGATAGGTATGAGAAGCTGGTGTCTGGCTGTGCAAGGGATGCGGTTGTGATTACACATGTAGGAGTGAATGATGTGAAGAAAGTGGGTGCATGTGAGTTACGTGAGAGGTACAAGAGGTTGATTGAAAAGGTGAAAGAAAGTAGGATGAAAGGTGTTGTGACAGGTGTGCTTCCAAGAATGGATGTTGGGGTAGAATGGATGTCTCGTGCAATTGGGCTAAATGATTATGTGAGGAGGATGTGTGAGATGGAAGGTGTCATGTTTGTGGATGAGTGGGATAGGTTTGTTGGAATGAAAGAAATGTGTGCAATGGATGGACTGCATTTGAGTAGGAGGGGGGTAGATGTGTTGTGGGAGGAGTATGATCGTGTTATTAGTTTTTTGCGGGTGGGAAACTAGATACTAATAGTGGTCAGGGAATTGTGAGAGGACATTATAGTACTGAAAGTAGAATGGACTTGGCAGATAACAGAAATAGGTTCCAAGGCGATAGAGGTGAGGTCATTCAGGTTGGAAGAGAGAGGTGCTTCAGGGATAGGGGGGTTAAATTGTTTCTATACAAATGCTCGTAGTCTTAGAAACAAGAAGGATGAGCTATTTAGTTATATTAGCAATGAGGGTATAGATATATTATGCGTTACTGAATCATGGGTTAATGAAATAGAATTTAGTGACACTATAAGTGAATTTGATTTACAGGGCTATAATATGTACATTAGTCAAAGGACAGGTAGGATTGGTGGAGTAATAATTATCTATATAAAAACAACATTGTTTCAAGTTTAAATACTTCAATGAAGCAGGATGGAGTTGAGTCACTTTGGATAGATATTAGGTTCAGTAAAAATAGAATGGTGCATTTGGGAGCTTTTTACAGACCACCTGGGCAGACTGATGATATGGATGAACTAATGATAAGGGAAATAAGTAAGGGATGTGAAACAGATGCAGTTATTATTGGGGACTTCAACTTAAACTCTGTGGACTGGGAAAATATGATAAGGAGGGATAGAAAAAGTGGCAGGTTCATAGAATGCTTTGAGGATAATTTTTTTAATCAATTTGTTAATGAGCCAACGAGGGGGGACAATATATTAGATTTAGTACTTTCTAACACTGATCATTTAGTTCAAGAATTGACTGTTGGGGAAGCATTGGGAAATAGTGACCATCAGATAGTTCGTTTTAACTTGGGAATTGAGAAGGGTAAAATAACCGAGAATGCTGAAAAAGTTCCAAATTTTCATAAGGGAGATTATGTAAAACTTCGAACCTTGTTAAATTTGGTAGACTGGGATGTAGAATTCATAGGTAAAAATGCTTATGGGATGTGGGATACTTTCAAGCATATAATAAATGTAGTCCAAGAACAATGTATCCCAATGAAGGCCATTAGGAACAAAAGTAGGAAACCATTATGGTGGAATCAGGAGATAGCTAGAAAAATTTCAGAGAAGAAAAGGGCATATAAAAAATTACAGTTACAAAATAATATTCAAAATTTAAGTGATTATAGAATGGCTAGGAATGAGTTAAATAAGATTATAAAGAAGAACAAAAGGGTGTCAGAAATTAAATTAGCTCAGGATAGCAACAAAGATCCTAGAAAGTTCTTTAGTTACTATAAAATTAATAATAAGTCTGGCAGAGTTAAAATAGGGCCTATCAAATATGAAGGGGTTGTGAGAGAAACTGATGAGGAAATAGTTGAGGTACTAAATGATCATTTTGCATCAGTATTTACAAAGGAGAAACTAAATAGTCTTATGTATAGTACTCATGGGTCAGGGAAAGAGGTGTTTACTAACATTTGTGTGGATCGGAGGATGATAAAAGGACTAATAGGTGAGTTAGATACTACCAAGGCCTCCGGCGCTAATAATATTCATTCTAGGATACTTAAATGAGGGGTAGAAAGTATCTCAATAGCTCTGGAGAAGTTATATACTACAGAACTACAGAACTACAGAATCTAGGACCAACAAAGACCCTAAGGTCCGCTCGAGGCTAGTCCGCTACACTACATCCGAAACTACGATACACACTTATCTACGAGTGTATCTCTAACATGCTATATATTTTTTTTTTTTTTTAAATATATAATCTACTGTACACACTTATCTACATGTGTACAATGTCAGGCATATTAACTACTTCAACCTAAGGGGGGGGTGATAGAAAGTTTTTCTTCTCAACTTCCGCAGCCCTCGACTGCTAGTGGTGAAAATCTAGTTATAGGATAGGCGGAAAAGAAAATGGATATCTAAACTACACATGCAAGAGAAATCGCTGGCATCATTTTTAGTCATCATTTTTACTCTCGTTGTTCCTCCGCTCCAAACTCCTTTTGCAAAGACGTTATTATTTACTGTGCTCAGACTACGTTATATTTATACTATTTAAGTGCGCGTCGAGACGGTTTTTAAACATATTTACCGACCTACTATCCACTACGTGGGTGGGTAGCCTATTCCAAATTTGAGTAATTTTAAACGTAAAATAGTTTTGGGCTATACTAGTGTTAAATCGCTTGTTCACTAATTTTAATCCGTGTTGCCGAGTATTTCCCCTATGATCCAATTCGAACAAATTCCTATAATCAACGTTTGAAAATCCTTTCAATATTTTAAATACTTCAATTAGCTGGCCACGTAATCTTCTGCCTTCGAGAGATGGCAAATCTAATGCCCTGAGTCTTTCCTCATAGGGCCTGTTTCTCAGCTCGGGAATTAATTTTGTAGCCCTACGCTGCACTCTTTCTAATTGCGCAATATCTTTGTTTAAGTATGGAGCCCAAAATTGAACCGCATATTCGAGCAGTGGACGCACAAGTGATTTATACAATGGTAAAATTATCTCTTTGGATTTGAACGTGAAATTACGCGCGATATAACCCAGCACACGATTTGCTTTTTTACATGCATCCGCGCATTGTTTCGTGACTTTGAAGTCATCCGAGACTAAAACTCCCAGGTCTTTTTCCAATTTAACTACGTCGAGGACCTGGCCTTTCATGGTATACTCTACCCTCAAATTATGGCAACCCAAATGCATCACCTTACATTTACTTAAATTAAACTGCATTTGCCACTTATCCGCCCATCTGACAATCAAGTTTAGGTCCTTTTGTAATTTTTCTACATCCGATCTTACATAGGCACGGTTGCCCAGCTTCGTGTCGTCAGCAAATTTAGAAATCGTACTAAATACGCCATTATCCAAATCGTTTATATATATTAGAAACAATAATGGGCCAAGAACGGAGCCTTGTGGCACTCCACTACTGACGTTGACCCAATCTGAACATTCACCATTTATAACTACTCGCTGCGAACGATCCTTCAGCCAATTTCTAATCCAATTTAATATCTTACCCTTCACACCGACTGCTTTAACTTTCATTAATAATCTCTCGTGCGGAACGGTGTCAAACGCCTTTTTAAAGTCTAGATAGATTACATCTACAGCTTTGCTTTCGTCGTAAACGCAAATCATTTTATGGAAGAATTCGAGCAAATTTGTCAAGCACGATCTCGCCCGCCTAAACCCATGTTGGGAATCTTTAATCAGATTATTTACCTCGAGGTGGCACACTATTCTATCTCTAATTACCGATTCTAAAAGCTTTCCAACTACCGAAGTTAGACTAATAGGACGAAAATTCGTTGCTTCGTATCTATTCCCATTCTTAAATATTGGTGTAACGTTTGCACGCTTGAAGTCTACAGGGACTACGCCATCTTCTAATGAGCGATTGAAAATTGCACGCAACGGCTTCGCAAGCTCATTCTTAAGTTCCTTTAAATGAGTGGGGTAAACGCCATCGGGCCCGGGTGATTTCGACTTTTTCATCAGGTTAATATATTTAAGAATTTCCACTTCATTAACCGTTATATCGGATATGCAAATATCACTATTATCTACTTCTTCAACTAACGATCCTAATTGGGACGAATCTTCAATAGTAAAGACGCTTGTGAAATGTTCATTTAAAATTTTAGACATTTCCGCCGGAATTTCCGTCAAACGACCATCTTTGTCTTTAATCGGCCCTATTGAACCTTTTAAGGGTTTCCTACTGTTTACATAGCCGTAAAACCGTTTCGGTTCCTTCTTTGAATCCTTCGCCAGTTTTATTTCATATTTCCGCTTCGCATCTCTAACCGCCCGTTTAACTTCTCTTCGAGAATCTATGTAATTTTGCCGACTTATAAATGACTCGTTGTTCTTGTGTATTTGAAATTTTCTATTTCGGTCCTTAATTAAGCTTAATATTAGTGGGCTAACCCACGGCGCTCTCATCGACTTCCCGCTCTTACGGCGCACATACTTTACTAAGTCGAAATTTACACTAAGGAGTGTACGCCGAAGCTCAGTGTACATTTCTCCTACCGACCTATTCTCGAAGCGCATTCCCCAGTCTACATCCTTAATCCTTTCGAGGTCACTGGAATATGGAGAAATACCCGATGATTGGAAGAGAGCGAATGTAGTCCCCATTTTCAAGAAGGGTAGTAAAGAGGATCCAAATAACTTTAGACCGGTTAGCCTAACTCCTGTAGTCTGTAAATTTCTTGAGAAAATAGTTAAAAAAGGGATTTGCCAACATCTAGAGAGGGAGGGGTTAATCAGCGATGCTCAGCATGGGTTTAGATCAGGTAGATCATGTTTGACTAACTTACTAGACTTTCTGGAGTTTATAACAGATCAAGTAGATAAGGGAGAGAATGTAGATATAATTTACTTAGATTTTAGTAAAGCATTTGATAAGGTACCACATAGGAGACTAGTTCATAAATAAAAAATGATTGGGATATGTGGGGGTGTTTCAAATTGGATAGCTGAGTGGCTGAAAGACAGGAAGCAAAGGGTAGTGCTAAATGGTGTAAAGTCAGAGTGGAGGGATGTTATCAGTGGGGTTCCTCAGGGATCAGTTCTCAGTCCATTATTATTTGTCATCCATATAAATGATCTTGGGGAGGCAGTTAATAATAAAGTGTCAATTTTTGCGGATGATACCAAATAAGCAGCTGTAGTTAAAGATATTGATGATAATTTTAAAGTGCAGGGGGATTTAAATAAATTGTTATCCTGGGCACATAATGGCAAATGACTTTCAACCTTGATAAGTGCAAAGTTATTAACATGGAAAAAGATAATAGAGAATTTAACTATGAAATGGATGGGCATTGGCTGAGCTCAGTAGAGGATGAGAAAGATCTAGGAGTAGTAATAGATAAGTTATTAAGGTTTTCTAAGCAGTGTATTGAAGCAAGAAATAGGGCAAATATAGTGCTGGGTTTTATTAAGAGAAATGTCAGTTACAAAAGTAAGGAGGTTATTCTTAAACTCTATAACTCTTATGTTAGGCCACATCTAGAGTACCGTATACAGGCATGGTCCCCACATTTTAGACACGATATGAACCTTCTCGAGTCAGTGCAACGGAGGGCAACAAAGATTATTCCTTCCCTGAGGCACCTTGAATATATAGATAGACTGAGGGTATTAAATATGTTCTCGTTTAAAAGGAGGTGTGTGAGAGGGGATATGATTGAGCTCTTTAAAAATTTTTCCGGGATAGATAAATTGGATGTTAGCAAGTTTTTTGAGTTAGATGATGGAAATCAGACTAGAGGTCACCACTTGAAAATTAAAAAGCAAGGGTGTAAGTTGGATTTAAGAAAATATTTTTTCACCAATAGAGTGGTAGACTTAGGGAACAAATTTCCGCAGAGGGTAGTAGGTAATCCAAATCTAAATGTATTTAAGAGTAGGTTGGATAAGTTTATGGGAAGGGAAGGTTGTGATGGTTCTTAAGTTTTGTATATATTAATATTGTTTGTATATATCTATAGCTGCATGATTTAGTTCTTGACAAGCCTTGATTGGTGATACCCTTGTTTCTGGATGCAATCCTCTGGATGTAGTTTTCCTGGGAGTTTGGGTGCCTTAAAAAAGAGGCCATTTGACTCGGATGACCTATGATGAGCCCTTGTGGCTTTTGTCATCTGTTATATTATATTGTGGGGGACTTTGATTTTGTCTTCCCCTGGTGATGGTGCTTTTTGTGGGTGGGTTTTGACCGAGGCGGATGACCTTTGATAGGCCCTTGTGGCTTTTGTCATCTGTGTAATTATGTTGTGTTAAGCAAATCTCTTGATTGTGATCCTGCCAAACTCGTCTCCATACATGGCAAAAGTTTTGAGACTAATAATTTTTTTCATTCGGTTTGTAAATTTACATGATAGGAATAATTATCCTAATATTTGAATTTTATTGCATGTTTAAGTTATTGCAGGTTTATTAAAAAGTTAACAGTTAAAAAATGATAAGAAAAGAACAAGATTTTTCAATGAATCCAGAATTGCGTTCTGGTACTGCTTCTGTAGGAGATAAGTTTCACTCCCTGGAGCTTTGCTATTTGATCAAAAGGGTAAAATGAGGACAAATTTGGGTTAAAAAAAATGATGTATAATTAATATCTATTTGGTAATATTTTTTTAAATAAATGTTTTAATATATTCAATTTCAGAAATGGTTCTTTCCGAAGAAAAGCGTGCCTCTATTGTTGCTCTGCACCAAACTGGCCCGGAATGTAAGGAGATAGTTGTTAAGGATATTGCATCAAGGAATACCGTCTTTAGGATCAATAAGGCCGGTTACATTACTATGAAGGAGTATTCTTGATGCAAAGAGATTCAAAAGAAAGACAAAATCGCTTCATAGTAAAGTCCCTGGCTAGGGATTGGGTTGTTTCCAGTGCCAATCTTTCTCGCGATACGAAAGAAGCAGGTGTGAACGCTTCAGCGCCCACAGCGAGTCGGTGAGTTTTTGACAAATGTCTCATGTCTACAAGGGCTGCGATTAAGCCTCATCTAATGAAGAAAACCTTACGAATAGGCTCTACTTTTGTATGAAATATAAATAATGGACTTAAAGGTAAATGAAGTATGCTAATGAATCGAATTGAGGGGATTGAAGTGTATTTGATAAGGTTACCACAAGGATTAACTTAAGAGTTCGGTCCCTTTCTAACAGGCATTGGAATCTCTGCGTGTTTCAGCGATAAGGGAAATGGTGCGGGGGTAGAAAAGAATAAACTATCGTGGCCTCTCCCCATCATCGTTCTTTTCAGCACTGGAAAGGGTTATTCAGTAGACAACCAAGATTTTACGAAGGCTATGAAGAAGTTTGATTATACAGAATTATATATTGCGGACAGATCGAAAATTGCGAAAATAGAAGGGTGACCCGCATCAGCCGCACAATGGATGGAAGATCTCTTCTGGAGTTCTCTACCAATCTCTCCGGGAAGATAACATGGTATCTTGAATCCGGGATGACACGAGTGTTTCGAGGACTTTAGAAAGGAGCTGGAGTTGAGACATTGGTTGGTGACATGCTGGGTAGTAGGGTTCAGGTTAGGTTAATTAAGGATTCCGTGAATGGCAGCATGTTTGAAATCCTAAGCTACCACATGAGGTGATAGAAATACAATAAAGTAAAGAAGAAGAACAGAGACAAACTGACAGTAGAGTCTCTGAGGGAAAGAGTCAACAGGAATCCAGGCTTTCTAAAAGAGATTAGGGAGGTCAATTCCTCAAGGGACAAGGGGGGGGGGGGAGAATGGAGATTGGTGTGGGGAAAGAACGAATTGCTCGGTGGCGAGGAACAGAGGAAGAGAAATGAATGTCAGAATGGATATAAACTATCCTCTCAGATAAGGAGGCAGGAAGTTCAGCAAGGGTTACTGGTGGAAGAGACTGGGGCGTTGGATGGGAAGGGAAACGAACAGGAAACCTCAACCGAGTCTGTGGATTGTTTTTGTTATCAGAAAGGATACGCTAAGGGGTCACTTCAAGGGGCACGCAGCAACATGGAGAGTAAGAAAGCAGTTAGTATAGTAATTGATCATTGTGAAAGCATTAGGAAATTTTGATGAACAGATAGATAGTTTTAACTTAGAAATAGGGAGAGGTTAAATAAGTGAAAATACTAAATAAGTACAAAATTCCCATAAGGGAAATTACAATAAGGGATAATTTGTTGCATTCAATTAAATGGGAAGTGGAATTTAGAGGCACGAATGCTTGAGATGTGTGCAATTATGTATAAATTAAATTTAGTTTACAAGCAGCGAGTCCCAATAGAGCTCATTAGGAAGAAATGTAGAAAGTCATTATGGTGGAATAAGGAGAGAGATAGAATTTCTCTGGGAAGAAAAGAGACGACTAGAAATTGAAGAGAAAATGACGTTATAATTTTAAATCATTATAAATTGACTAGAAATGAAATAATTTTGTTTATTAAGAAAACAAAAAGTGCGATAAATTAAAATTGGCCTTATAGTTGCAAGTGTCAAGAATATTCAAGCAAAATAATAGGACAATTTTTTTGTTAATAGGTAATTATATATATATTTTTTTAGTTGAGCGTATTTATGTGAGTCAAGATACCACTAATTAAACGGCAAGAATAGCCGCCAAATTTTGGCTTTGCTGTGGTCAAATTACCAGAAGACTCAGTCCCGAGTCAGGTTCACTCGTTAGTTATTTCCATTTTTTGGTGTGCATAATTAATTGGAACCTTTAGTAAGTTGTTATTTTTTGGGGGGGGGGGGTAATTGTTAATTACAAGTAATTCGACATTTTAGAATGTAGCTTATAGAAACCGAATTCGTAATTGAGAGTGACCATAAGCCAGTGTCGTACCTTCGTAATTTCAAGAGTCAAAATGGACGACTAATGCGTGGGAGTCTGTTGCTCATGGAATATCAATTCCGTATTGTCAAGGGTACTCAAAATTGTTTCGGGGATAGTTTAAGTAGAAATGCTCTAGAAGACCCTTTTTGCTATAAATTAAAGATACCATTAGCGTATCTCCATGTAAATATGTTTGCTGATTTTTTTATATATGTTAATTGTTTGAAGTGTTGTATAATTATCCTCGATTGTAGTGTGTCTTTATTTAGATACTCAATGTCTTGTATGGCTTAATTTTAATTTTGGTTGTTTTTTTTTATTGTGTCTGTGCGTATAGTCTGAAGTAAGTATTATTATTTGCTAACCCCGCTCATGTCCGAATTTTGTTTGTATCTCGTTGCACTAATTCAATTTTTATAGCATCTCCTCCCTTGAAGAAAAATTAGCTCGCACCCGACTCGTGGGGGAAAAAAATATCTTCCTGAAAATGGAGGAATGTAGAAGAATAAAAGAGAGAAGGAATTATCCTTCCCCCCCTCCCCTGACTTCTCCAGTTCGCCGTTGATCGCTCTAAATTCGTCTGCCCTATATACTGCGAAAATTAGAACAATGAAAAGACCATTAAGGGGGCATCGCAACTTTGCACAATAGAACCTTATCAAGACCCAAGGCAATTGAGGAAGTCTGTTGGCGATGAATCTCTCTCCCTGTCTAGATAATTTCGGGTTATATATTCGACAGTTCAGAATTCACATACATATTGTGTCTGAAGTCGCCGTCCAGTACGTTAGCCTTAACTTCTTCGTTAGCCGAGAGGGAATCGACTACATCTTCGTCCAGAGAAGAATTGAGTGATTGTCGAAGAGCCAAAGAAGAGCTAGTCCGTGGAAATAGTTAGGCCCGCTTCAACCCTTTTCACTACGTCTTCGGATTTTAAGGATAGGAAAAGCTATCCCCGAAGCACCCTCCGTTTGCATCTTAAGAATAAAAGCCCCTCCCCTCCCCAACTTCAGTTTCCCGAAGTTGAATTAAGTGTCTCATGAGATGCTCACAAGCTCAAGGTCAAACTTACCTACCTTCGTTACGCTCCTCCAACCTTTACCGCGTAGAACCTCAAGGATTCCCCTTGCTCTAGAACTTGCATAATTGTAAAATCATTACTTAATTAATTATCTCTCGGTTCAAACTTAATTGATAGTGTCAATCATCTTAGCAGTGAACCGTCAATATTTAATTGCATTGCCATTTAACTTGCCCTATATGTATATGTAATCTTTAGTCCTATTAAAGTATATTTTTCTAGTCCTTGGCCTAACAAGTGTGTATTTAAAGCACTCTTAAAAACATCCATAAGTGGAGCCTTAATTTCGGTCGGCCAGTAGGCCAGTGTGCGAATATCGGCATACACCCGGTCATATCACGACATACCGTCCAAAAAGATAAGAACGCCTTCCATCTTCCATAACCTTTGGCAGAAAAATCCAATGTTTCTGAAATTGGTGCTGGATAACCTACAAGAATCATGTATCTCTAGGTAAAGGTGATGCAAATTTGGCTGAAAAAACGGAAGTTATCAACAGATAAACAATTTCCTAGAAAATTAGGGGTGCTTTAAATGATCTGAACGAGAGCGGAACCAAATTTATTTTCGAATATAACGATTAAATTATTAGTGAAAAACTTTGTACAAGTTAAAGGTAATTAGTATTAAGTGTAGACATTTTTATCCTCGATGATGCTTAGACATCTGCCACAGGAAAGAACCAACTGTTGACACACTTGGCTAAGTAATCTTGCTTCATTCTTGTTAAAGAATTTCCATGAGTCCTTGAACTGTCCTCGAATTCCTCGCTTTCTCTCACTGAGTGTCTTCCATCAAGATTATAAGCATAGTTTCACTCACACAATTAAAATCTGAACTTCATTACACAGAGAAAAATGACATCATACGAAGCGCGAACGTTTTCACTGAGTGAGTATGGACTCATGCTTGGCTCATTAATAACAACTCCACGATTCGGAAGCGAGAGATCGCTGAGTTAAATCCCGGTGGAGGAGCGAATAGTCTTTATTGAAGGTAGTCTTTGAAAGTGGACCCAGTGCTTCCTTTTGCAACGGACAGAGAACTTTTGAACAGTTAGTTTATAACAATCTGCTGATGAAGTTATTGCAATAATGGACTGCTAGGAGGGTTTTATTTGTAGGGAAATTACATAAGTTAATTTATCCGATGCAATTTTTCAAAAAGATGTACCATAAAATGTCACCGGGTTTACTAAAGAATAATAATAAGAAGAGAGAGATAGAGAGAGGCAACTAGGGGAGGGAGAGAGGCAAGGAGGTGGCAGGATAGGAGGGAGTGCGCAAGCGTTGAAGACTAATTTTTCGTTCTAAGTTTATATTATAACTCAAAGGTCATTTAATTCAGCTCTCGTGTTTCTCTAACTTTAAAATACTCTGAAAGAAATATAGTTCTAGTTCCTATATTAACTGTTTCCGCATTCAAAAAAGTGATATTTAATGCAATACAAAGTAAATTAATTTGCATTGCCAAATTTAGTTCGAAGCGAATAATTCCCTCTTTCATGATCTACCATTTCTTTTTGCATATTCAATCAATATCTTTTAATTAATCCTTTACTTACCTTATTCATATAGAACATAATCCTATCACTTTACTTGCAAGACTCCTGGGTAAAGATTATACATACAACCTCTCCAAATTCACTTTAAGCATTCAATGCCCTTGTTGGTTTGGAGGTGAATCAAAACAAAAAGATTAGGTCCTACTGGCATACAGCTTAGTGCCAGTAGTGCCAATAAGATTTATGTCAGAAGTTCACGGTCCTTTGCTTGACCGTTTTGCAGAATATACTCTTTCTTTAGTCGTTGCTTGAAATAAAGGTTGATTTTTGTTTCCCTTAAACTCACTCTGTTTCCCGGGAAACGATTCATACCGCGTGCTATGGAGCATACTGAACATTGTACTCTCTTCCTAATCGAGGGATTGCGCATTCCCTCTGCCCTGTACCAGGAGAGTGACACATAGTAATGGATCAATGAAAGGCTTCTTCGAGTTCCACCCTTAACCACTACAGCCGTGTGCGATTTAATCGTATCTTCTTCAGATACCGGATGATATGAAGCATTAATAACGCCCCGTAACACCTCGAAGCGCCAACGTCGGAGCTTGCAGACAAAAGCCCCACGGATCTGTTGTGAGAAATGAAGACCCTCGCTGATTCATTCAATGCTTGCATCAGCGACGATCTCCTCCATGAGCTATATTTGCTGGGCCTCCCGCCCCTACCCAAGAGGTTGTCGGACTCATTACCTTTCAGCTCCTCTTTGGATCAAGTAGAAAAAACGGCCGATGATCTCCTTGATTTACCTTTCCCCTTGGTAGCTTCAGTAAACAGGCAAGGAGCAATAGACGATTTAATGCAAGAGTTTAACTTCTCTTGAAAAATTTTAAAAAGTTCTTGCCATTCTTATCTGAGCAACCTGGCTTCTCCAAAGGTCACATCTTCACAGCATCTTCTCCAACCGCTGTCGAACCTCTTTTGTCAACAAGGAAGGAGAAAACCTCTGCTGGCGCCCTCACAGATTTAAGAAAAGGTTCGCAAGTGAATGGCTACATATTCCTCCAGGAGAAACTAAACACTTACCCTCCCTTCACTTTTAGGCAGAAGTGGGGAGCGAATTTTATTGGTTGATCCAGCCACAAGACCTAGTTTCTAAAGGATTCTGGGGCAGGTGTCAATGTTCTAGCAGCGTTTTGATGAACAAAACTGGCCAGCTGTCAATTCAATTACAGGCTGCAAACGGCACTCCGTTTCTTAACTATGGCGGAATGCTTCTCACACTTATCTTAGGGTTAGTACGCCCCTTCACCTGAAATACTATTGTTGAAAGGTTTCACAGGCTATCCTTGGAGCCAATTTCCTAACCAAAATTTCCCTGAAACGGTATAGGCTAATCCACGTCCAGACGGAATTTGTCCTTTACGGAAAAGTGTTTGTACTTCTAACTGCTTCGTATCACCTATCCATTGCAGTTTATCTTCCAAACATACAGCCTTTCATTGATTTTACGATATAGCCTTCCACTATAGCAAGATAATGATGTGAAGGATGAGTAACTCAATCTATTGGAACATACCTGCCTCCTATCTATTTCCTCACTCGATGGCTACTTCCTCCCAAAGTTGAGGTCGCAAAGAATATATTCGAGGAAATGATAGGCGATGGCATCATCCTGTTTTCCAACAGTGAATGGGCAGCCTTTCTGCCTAAAGTCCTAAAATCTTTAGATGAAAGTAAACTCTAAGAAATTTTTAGACCCTCAAAGTCGAAACAAATAGTGACCCTTTTTCCGTGATGAATGCGATAATTTTGTAGAGGTTTTGCAGCGCATACCCATTAACCTGTATTCAATCTACAAGATTGCAACTATATCTCAGTTGGGGCTCTTAGAGTGGGTCAGAATTCCAGCAGGTCTAAATAATGCAGACGAAACTTCTCAGCGTTTTATCCTCTCGATTTTGTCCTCGCATTTTAGGACGGCATTTTGGTGGCAAGCTCGAGTGCCGAGGAACACTTATCTCTCCTTTCGAACACGTTTCGAGCGACTGAAGGAGGTGGATCTTCAGATTAACTCCGAAAAATGTACCTTTGAAACCTAGGAGATTACTTTCATTATTCATCACTGCATTATTCATCAAAACAGTACAACTCCGTAATTTCACGTAATTACTCGAGTTCCTTAGGATAGTCAATTTTTGCTACTGGTTCATACAACAATGCGCAAAACCTTTAGCCCCGTTAAATGCCCCCTCTAATGGAGGAACTCGTAAAAAGTTCCCACTTGAGAGAAGAAAGATGAGGTCATCTAGGTTTTAGCTGAGGTCAAAAGCATTTTGGCTGCCCACACGCATTTAGTCAGTGCAGACTAATGAGGCGATTTTTCCATCACAACGGACGCATCGGGGGATGATATGACAGATATGTTGTAACAAAAAAAATTAAGAGCAAGCAGTTCTAAGTTGCTAAATCTATGAACCAATAAGGGCTACATGTGCTGCCCGAAAGATTGCAATTTGTATGAATTTCGTCGAACGAGGGCCAAACTCTTGTATTTTTCGAAGAATGGTGGTCGCTCTTCTTGGCCCGTATATGTCTTCTTTCAATGGGGAGGTCTTTCTTGCAGAGTTGACTCCTATTAATAAGATTCTCGGCCAAATTCACGCATGGCCTCTCTACCCTTTTCCGAGTGGACATGACTGAAATTTCGGACCTTTCGTCCGAGGAGGTGAGCGCTTTCTCTGCATTCTCTAGAAGGTATGTTACCAACCTTTAGAGCGCTTTGGGGATTGCTGAAGGCAGTCAAATCGACTCTCATCTCCAGAAGGAAGGAAACTGTTAAACTACCAGTTTACATTTAGTGAGTTGAGTTCCCCCTCGCTTCGTGCGAAGGACCCCTCCATGATCCGGATTGTATAATATGTCATGATTCAAATACTGAGTGAGTGAGGCATGGCCTATGTTCAACAGGATATGGACAGAAGGTATATTCTCAAATTCCTGGAAAATAACTTCCTTGCTTGCTTTTAGCAATCCAGGGAGTCATTCCACTCTGGATTGCTTTCGCCATTTTTTTTAAAATTTCTTGTGTGTTCAAGTGAAGGAGAAATTGGTTAATGTTAAGTAAGCTTACTTTTTTGGACATCAGAGGTCACCTGTCTCTTGCACAGGGCGGAGTTCTCAAGTTCCACCCTAAGTTGAATGTTCTGCAAAGCCTTTATTCGTGGACAGCACGATGCCACTGTTTGTTATCTGTAGAACGCCTATGATACCGGATTGACATAAAGTATTATGAAGACACCCATACTGTTGAGGGGAGAGGATGCCTCTCAATTTTCTTCTCTGAGTTCGTATGGAACCATTGATTACGCATCCGGGGTGCAGTGTTGGGGGTAGAGTGGCTCTCCTTTGCCGTGGTGCAGTTAGCGGTCACGCGCAAGAAAGAGTCCTTATTCACTCTCTTTTTGCTTTGATCATCAATAGTATCACCTTGGTGCTTGAGGATGATTTCGTTACGCTCCACGTAGACGATATTTATATTTATTTGGTGCTGTACAATGGCTGCATTGGACCTAATCCCAAAGCCTATAGGTATCCAGGTCGTTATTTTGCCGGCGATCTCATTGATGGTACCTCACGTATAATCTCCCCATCCGAGTTTATCGCCCATTTCAGGTGCACCATAGACCAAATCAGGATACATCGACGACACACAAAAGGTAAACAACGGTCAAAGACCCTAATGATATCCATATTTCTCCTACGGTTTTCTTTTGGGTAGATGGCGTAAAAAAACAACCACTAGAACAATCATACATAAGGCAATTTCAAGTCCTGACACCTACCACACAATGGAAACTAGGACAGTTTCTTTTTTCTTTTCGGGAGTTTAAGTGCTGTGCGAGGCACTTGTGATGGACACTGATCACCGACGTGTGTGTGTGTGTGTACATGGCATGTTCGCGCAGTCGGAGAAACATTTCTCTTTGTCGCTGGAAGAAAAAGGAGCGAGCGAGAGGGATATATATATATATATATATATATATATATATATATATATATATATATATATATATATATATATATATATATATAAAACTCACAAAGTATCAAGTGAGGGTAGCAAATGAATGCAATAGCCCGCAGGAAAAAATGAAAAGGTGTTTCCAAGTACTTTCGAACTTTATTAAGTTCCTTATCAAGGATAACTACAAAAATAAAATAATATTAGAGGTATATATACGAAAGAAAAGTATGAAAGACCACCTCAAAAACAAGAAATCACCAATGAGGAAGACGAAAGGGAGAAGGTAAAGAAACACCTTAAGATTTACAAGAAGCAGGTAGTAAGGTCAAACTAAGCCGACGGAAAGGGTAACAGATTCAAAGAAATGGAGATAGCCTAACAAAGGAGATTATAAGACACGATGAGCAAAAGGGGGCAAAATACAATGTACAAAACAGAGCAGTGACAATTAAAAAATAATAATAAAAAATAAAAATAAAATAGGGGCCACATAACTAAAGAATGTATATAAAAAACTAAGAACGAAAGACAGAACTAATTTCTTTAAGTATTAATCTTTTAATTATAGCATCTATTCTATATAAGCCAGGGGAAAGGTTAAAATTATCACATTGGCTTATAAAAGCACATTCAATGATATTCCTTTTTATAGGGTTATTGGAACGATAAATAAATTTTGCCGAGCTCCGGTTAATTAAATGGTTCTTATCTGACATATGGACAAAGAAAGCACTGTTATCTTCCCCTCTTCGGACATTATATTTATGTTGATTTATGCGAACAGAAAGTTGTTTACCTGTTTGTCCATAATATTTACTTAGACAAACAGGTAAAAAACTTTATGTTTATATATATATATATATATATATATATATATATATATATATATATATATATATATATCACTGAATCACGAAAATATGGAACGCGATGAACATATAAATAAAGTCAACAGCCACGAAGGAAAATGAAACACGGGAGATCTGCGAGGCCTTTCGACTAATCGTCCTTTACAAGGCAGACTGAAGCAGGGAGAAACATAAGAAATTTTTACAAAGAAGACACACACGTATATGACATATGGGGACAAGAGGATTATAAGGGCAATAAAAGGTAACTGGAAACCAACCCTATTAAAGAATTAAGCCTGCCGAAACAGAAGGTGACCATTGAAAAAAAGGGGGTTTACAAAAAATAGGAGGGGAACTCAAACCCTCCAAACTAAATTAAGATTACAATTTTATAATTATTCTATTTGAGACGTAATAACAATTTATAAGAGATGAAAATGATCAAGAATAAAAACCTAAAATATATTAACATAGGAATAACTAGAAAAGTATACACGCGCATATATGACAAATGAAGAATATAGGGCGAAATAAGCCTGACGAAACAAAAACAATTTCTAAAAGGTGAACAGTACAATGAATAAAACAGAAAATATATTAACCATAGGAATTACTAGAAAAGCTAATTATTACTTAGATCAGTGATTTGATCTTTAAGACCATTCTTAAACATTTTTGTAATACAAGGGTCGAAAAAATACATGCTGGGGCTGAAGTTATAATTACAATTAGAAGTAAGCTGTATAATCGCAGATTCTAAAAGATTTCGTGAAAAGAAATCTTTCGATCTAGCGATCACCGAACTCTCGGTCCAATTTATCCGATGAGAGTTTTCACCCAAATGAATAAATATTGCATTTGATGTTTGCTCAGTATTTACAGGTACCTGTTAATGCCCTTATAATCCTAATGTCCCCATCTGTCATATACATGTATGTAAATAACGATTAATCAAAAGGCCTCGCAGATCTTCTGTGTTTCATTTTGCTCCGTGGCTGTTGACTATATATATATATATATATATATATATATATATATATATATATATATATATATATATATAGAGAGAGAGAGAGAGAGAGAGAGAGAGAGAGAGAGAGAGAGAGAGAGAGAGAGAGAGAGAGAGAGAGAGAGAGAGAGAGAGAGAGAGAGAGAGAGAGAGAGAGAGAAGAGAGAAAGAACCTCTTCTGTGCTTCCCCTAATAGTATTGTGCCCCTCTTTTTTCTGTTCCCGCAGAGGCAACACTGACTTAGAATGGATTTATCTCCAAACAAGGAACACACCAGATTCTCATAATTTGAGGTAGATAAAACCAACCTTTCAAGATGCGAGACATTCATTTCAGTCAATTCATTTTCTTCACACCTCGAGGAAAAAGAAGGAACGCTTTCTTCGTGAGATAACTTTCATCTCTTCAATCTTTTCTCGCCTACATCGATACCTCTCGAAGCTTGCTTTTTTATTGCTCGGCAAATTTCCACACTCATTTCTCTTTTAATTTCACTCTACTCAATTACCCTTTATTTCACTTAGCACATCATTACTAACTTTAACATATGGTACAAAGTATAGCTATCAATTCCTTTATCAACAGTTAATGCAGTTTTAAAACTCAGCGATATTTAATGAAATACTAATTAAAGTAATGGGCATTACCAAGTTTACGTTGAAGTGAATAGGTAACCTTTTATATCTTATCATTTATTTTTTTTAAATATTTTATCAATCATTTAATGTGTATAATAAAAAGCACAAAATTCGAACTATTTACGTTCAATCCTTCAAATTCATTGAGAGCCGTTTATGCTCCAATTGATCTTGAGAGGGGAGGGGGTGAAACGGAAAAGGTGTGTAGGCCCTACTAACACATAATTGCCTCTTAAAGGGGCCAACAGTACCAACAGTAGCAATGATCTTGAGATTCAGAGAACTGGAAAAAAGCATTCATCGTACTCTGAGAGGTTTGGGAAGTTTTTGCAGTGATGCCCAATGAAAAATGGAGATCTTTGATGTTCTCTTAGAAGTAATTCTAACCTTCATAATAGCTATCAAAGGACCTTTAATAATCACTATCAAAGGAAAATTCCTATTAGCTATCAAAGCTACCTTCCTAATAGCTATCAAATGACCCTTCCTAATAGCTATGAAGGGACCCTTCATAATAG
Organism: Ceratothoa steindachneri; assembly: GCA_963969495.1. Taxonomy (NCBI): domain Eukaryota; kingdom Metazoa; phylum Arthropoda; class Malacostraca; order Isopoda; family Cymothoidae; genus Ceratothoa; species Ceratothoa steindachneri. Next base: position 91,709,970 of record OZ018327.1, read on the forward strand.
TTATCAAATAACTTTCTTCAGAGATCGCTTTATTGTTGACAGGAAAAAATATTCTAAAATTAATTTTGAAAGAATTGGATAATCATACTTCTGTCTTGGCTACAAAACTGAAATAAAAAGTTTGATCAAACAATACTATTCACGAATTTGAATTACGTCAATGGAAAGAAGAAGTTATCTTAAAGAACCTTTAATATTGAAATGGAAATAGTTCAAAGAACACTTCTTGTTATCAAATCATTAAACGGTGAGGTGGGCGTAAACAGCATTCGACCAGTTATTTATATCAGATTAGGAGACAAAAATACAACAAGAAAGTAGTGAAGATGATATTTTTGCTTCAGATTTTTATGTTAGCAAATCAAATGATCCAATGCTTCTGAGATGCAGAAAGACAATAAGAAGGTAATGAAGATGATATTTTTGCTTCAGATTCCTTAGTTAGTAAATCCATTGATATACTGCTTCAGAGATATATCACTGAATTTCCATAAAAAATAAGAAACCAAAAGTTTCTTCCTCTCTTATCGTCAATTTTACCAAGGAAATAAAGCTGTATGAGGCAACGTGGAAGTCGACTGAGCGTTTATAATAACTCTTCATGGGCTTATCAATGATTCGTAAACAAATGTAACCAAAATCATTAAATGTTTTGTAGTTTTTAACATCATACTTTTAGAGTGCTGAAAAGTGAATAAAACACCCCTAGAACATTAGATGAATATGTGGTGTATTTTGGCTATAAAACAAACAAATTCTTTTTAATTTTTTTCTTTTGTTTCATGTACAGGTATTGCCCAAATTTAGGTAAAGATATCAGATTCGATTCCACGTAATTATATAAATAATTCTATTTTATATTCATGCATATATATAATATATGTAGGGTATCTATTATATTGGTGTTTTAATCGTGTCTGTATAGCTGCATAATTACAAAAGAAAATCAAGTTATCTTCGACTTCTAATTCTAACGTGTACGATCACAAACTAGAATTCTGGACAACGGTCTCATGATAAAGAAGGCAGCAATGAAGCCACTTCTCACTAAGAAAAACGTTTATCAAGGACAGGTTGGCGTTCATCAGAAGGGACAAGGACTCGAGGAAGAAAAAATGAGGAATAGTTATTAACTCTATCGAAGCCCCATTTTCACCTTTTGAGTTTTGTGGAAGTTGGACTGTCCGGAGAAGAGAAGGAGAATGCTAGCATCAGTCCTGCATCATTCTAACAGTAAAATATCATCAGCCCATTTATGTATTGGGACGCTGTCCTACACACGAAACGCCCCCTCCCCCTCCTCACTTTTCTTCATCAAAATCCCACAACGAACAAAGCATGGTGCCGAAATATCCCTCAAGAACACTTATCAACGATCCAAGACAAATTTGATAAAGATCCAGAATCTGGTCTGAAGAGCCGAAAATATGGTCTGAAGTGCTAGAGAAATATTGTCTGAAGAGTAAGAGTAATATGGTCTGAGGAAAGGCAGAAATAAAGCCTGGAGCGGGAGAAATATGGTTTGATGAGCAGCATAATTATCGTTAGAAAAGTGGCCTAAATATGGTTTGAGAAGACGGAGAAATATGTTCTGAAGAGTGGCAGAAATATAGTCTAATGAAAGCAAGATATATGTTCTAAGCGGCGGCAAAAATAAGGTCTGAGGAACGGCAGAAAAATGCTCTGAAGAGGGGCAGAAATAAGTTGTGAGGAAAGGCAGTAATATTCTCTGAAAAGCAGTACAAATATGTTCTGAAGAGCAAGAGAAATATGGCCTGAGGATCGAAAGAAATATAGTATGTATACCGGCAGAAATTTAATTTGAAGTGGGACTGAAATGTGCCTTAGGAGCAGAAGAAATATAGTCTGAGGAGGAACGAACTATGGTCCAAATAGCTGCAGAAATATGGTATGAAGGGGGCAGAAATATAGTCGGAGGAGTGACAGATATATGCTCAGAGAAGAGGGAGAGATACGATCTAAGTAGCGGAAGAAATATGGTCTGATTAAAGGCAGAAATATGGTCTGAGAAGTGGCAGAAATATAGTTGACGGAGTGGCAGATATATATGATCTAAAGGGCGGCAGAAATATGGTCTGAAAAGGGGCAGAAATTTTTTCGAGGAGCGCCATAAATAGGGTTTGAAGAGCGGCAGAAATATGGTGTGGAGAGCGTGCGAAATTAGTTCTAAAGAGCGGCGGGAATATGAACTTAGCAGCGGCAGAAAATGATCTAAGAAGCAGCAGAATTATCGTCTGAAGAGCGGCAGAAATATGATTTGAGGAGGGTAGAAATATGGTCCGAATAGTAGCAGATATATGGTTTGAGGAGAGGCAGAGAAATAGTCTGATGAGCGGCATGAATATGGTTTGAGGAGGGGCAGAAATATAGTCTTAGGAGTGGCAAACACATGTTCTTTTAACCAGTAGAAATATGGTATTGGGATCGGGAAAATTTGATCTGAGGAGCTGCAGACTCATTGTCTAAGGAAGGAAAAACATGGTCTGAGGAACAGCAGAAATATTATCTGAGATCAGCAGAATTATTAAATGAGAAGCGATAGAAATATGTTTTAGGTAGCGAGAGAAATTTGGTTTGAAGAGCGGCGGGAATACGCTCTAAGTTTCGGCAGATAAATGGTCCGAGGAGCGGCAGAATTATTGTCGGAAGAGCAACAGAAATATCATTCGAAGAGCGTTGAAAATATCGTCAGAAGAGTGGCAGATATATGATCTGAGGAGTGGCAGGAATATAGTATTAGGAGCGGCCGAAGCATGGTCTGAGGATCAGTAGACTTCTGGTCTTAGGATCGGAAAAGTATGGCCTGATGAGCGGCAAAAACATGATTTTAAGAATGAAAGAACATGGTTTGAGGAGCAACAAAGTTATTATCTGAGTAGTATCCGAATTTAAGTCTGATGAGCGATAGAAATATGGCTAAGAACTGGTAGAAATATGGTCTGAGGAGCAGTAAAATGTAGTTTAAAGAGCCGCAGAAACATGGTTAAAGGAACGTTAGAAATATAGTCTAAAGTGTGGCAGATATATGGTCTGAGAGTAGCAAAAATATAGTCTGAGGAGCAGCATAAATAAGATTTGAGGATCGGCAGAAATGTGGTCAGAGAAGCAATAGAAATATTGTCGGAGGCTCGGCAGAAATATGGTCAGAGAAGCAATAGAAATATTGTCGGAGGCTCGGCAGAATTATTGTCTTAGAATCGACAAAAAAACGCTCTGAGGATTGAGAGAAACGGTCTAACGAACAGAAGAATTACCGTTTTCTGATGCCTTTTCCTTTCTTTCACGTCTCCTGAAATGTTTAAATATTTCAGTCATATTTAAGTAGGAGTTTACTATGTATGTACAAAATATTGTTTTAAAATAATAGCAAGGATATAGGTAGCGGAGTTATTCTGCCAATTGTGCAGTTTGCCCTAAGCAATACTTTGAGCAAACTGGAAAATTATTAAATGTTCGTTTGACCCAACACAAATACAATATTAGAAGACGTGAAAGCAATAGTGATTTCTTTGTTCACTTATCTTAAAATAGTCATCCTATCAATTGAAATTCGGTTAAATTGATTTACAACTCAGATGCCTTTGTTAAAAGAAATATTGTTGAATGCTCATTCATTAATTCCTCATTAAAAAGCTTATTTTAAACGAAATTGTCCATTTTAAATCTTAGTTCTTTGATTTATTCAATTTTTTATATTTCTTTCGTTTATTGAACAATGTATTTATGATTGCATACGTATGTTTTCATAGTTATGTGACTTTTATTTCTAGATTTCACACACACTCTCTCACACGTGGATAATTTGGAAGAGATCTCATCTATATGTCTTTACCCTTCGGTACCTGTATTTACTCCCCTTTTCTGATAAGTTATTTCTATTTTTCACGCCTACTTTGTTTTGTATCCTTTCGTTGTACGTAGGTGGAACGTCGTTTAGTTTTCTCATATATATATATATATATATATATATATATATATATATATATATATATATATATATATATATATATATATATATCCTTGAGAATGAACTGAACAAAGTTTGAAAGTACTTGGAACTCACTTTTCATTCTTCCTGTGGGATTTTCTGCAAGCATTTTAGAACACATATGTGCAATTTGTGCAAAGAGAATGTTAGTGAAATTAATCTTTGATTTAAATTTAATCAACGTTCGATCATCTTATAAATAAATGGAAAAAATAACGATATTTATACTAACGATGGGCGATTCGAATGAGATAATCGAACGTTTATTAATTTTTCATCAAAGATTAATTTTTCCAACATTTTAAACGGCAAAAAGGATGAAAATACAATAAATATTTAAGATATATTTTTCTTCAGCATCATTTAAATAACCTTTAAAAAATCGAATTCATCGGAATTTGAACATTCTTGCTTAGTTTCGTTACATAAAATTATCGAATTCCAATTAAAAATTCAGTAAAAGAATTTTTAGAATGTTAAATAAAACAATTAATGCTTGAATAGATATTAAATAAATCTCAGACAAACTTCATTACAGGATACAAAATCCTCTGAAATGTTTTGAATTTCATAAAAATAGATGCCGAATGAATCCATCCAATACGATTTTACCCATTTAAAACTTTTAATTTAAATTTATCAAGTAATTTATTTAGATTTTTGTATTATAATGAATTTCCTTCACTATCATTGGATAGTTGGGCAGTATATAATCGCAGTTCGACATTAATTTTGTTATTGGTGCTTTCGTTGTGATAGTTCAATAAAATGAATTCTTTCGTTGGTAAAATTACCCCTGGTTAAAGACGGGTAGGGCAAAGTCTCTCTCTGGCGACTGGTTATAACAAGTCACCCTAATTTCCTTACTACCTAATGCCTGGCTAGATTAAAAAAGAGAAATAGAATTGTAATTTAGTATCAGAATGATTTATTTACGGCACAGCATCTAGTTTATTTAATATATATATATATATATATATATATATATCGTGGTATTGCAAGGACCGAGTGGTGGTGTACGTACGTATAGGTTTGTTACGTACTTCAAAAACTCTTTGATTACTTTTTCTCTCTAGGAGTGCTATATTATTATTATTTTCATCTTTGAGAATTTATAGTGCCATGCTCAGCGTTTCTAGGATTGAATTAAATACTTCTAAGAAAATAGATATTTAATTACCACGCAAAAAAAACAAAAGTGAAATCTAACAAAACAAACTATACAGCTATGAATTAAACGAGTTTAAGTGCAAATTACTAAATTACACAAAAGAATATAAAGTAATGGTTGACTCAAAGCTCACTTTAATATTGGACGCTAATTGAACTTCAAAAAAGTAATGGAATTTATTTACATTTAAACAACCACACGTGCATCTGGTTGGAGACTGACCTTGGCCTCAAATTTATGTAGACGCAAGGATGTTTTTGTGCGGCAGGCGCGTGGAAGTATTCACAGACACTCTAGCTATTTGGCTGGTGAGGGGATCGGCTTGAAGCCACAGGTGATTTCGGTGCGGGCGACGGATGGCGTGAAAAACGTTGTCTTGGTAAGATGATTTCAACCACGAGACCGTGAAAGTATGCTTCTTCCAATCTTCTGGTTAATCTTGGAATAATTCGCACTGACGAACGATGAGCAAACGAGTGAATCCTTTGACGAATGGCGAGTGTTTGAGGGAGTTGACTTTGGGGTATTCCTCAATGGCAAGGACTCTCTCTGGGTTTTGTTATAAATCGAGATAGTAGGTTTCTTTGACGAGAGATGATTGAGCTTCTTTCTCAATACAAGCTAAACTAAATTTCGGTGTGACCCCCAGGAACTGGCTCAGCATGAGCTTCTTCTGTATTTCTTTCGTTGGGTGGCCGAACACTCTAGCCGGACTTCGTCGTCTCGATCGCTAACTCGATCTTACCGAGACAAGATGCTAATTTTCAGTGTGACCACGAGGAACTGGCTCAGGAGGAGTTTATTCTCTGTTCCTTCCGTTGGTTGCCGGGCACTCTAGCCGGACTTCTTCGTCTCGATGACTAACTCAATCTTCCTCGTTCTTCTACAGTTATCGGCCTATATCCTTCACCACCTTACTGGGGATAGGGGAAGAAGGAAGGGAATGAGGTCTTAGGAATTTAGCCTCCTCCTCTAACGGTGCTTACCGAGCGTCTTTCACTTAGCCCTAAAGGCATCTTCTGGCTTTTAGTCGACGCTCCTCTAATTTCGTCTATGCAGTGAAATTAAATCTCAACTCTTAGGGAAAATATTGCCGATTTAAGCAATGTTTGGCTCGCCGGGGTCGAATTCTGATGATTTGTGCATGTCGTGATTGTGTAAAGGTCTTTAGGGGGGTCTTCGAAGCGAGGGGAGAGAGATGGGGGTTATGTAATTGGGTTACTCTGCCAAATGCCAGGACGTTGTGGCGAAGGAACAGGGCCTCAGTCTTTAGGGTAGGATATCGGTTTCCCTACAATATATATATATATATATATATATATATATATATATATATATATATATATATATATATATATATATGTGTGTGTAAGAACGGGTGGAGGAATTAAAAATCCGGAAGCACTCTGTAGTTCTTAATAAAGAACTCCAGAGTGCTTCCGGATTTTTAATTCCTCCACCCATTCTCACTTATACGTCGGGAAGTATAACAGCATATATATATATATATATATATATATATATATATATATATATATATATATATATATATAATGACGCAAAATATATCCCCTAACCCCTGCGGAATGAATTTGGTTAAATTTTAAATAAATCCCCACTCAAAACTATTTTCTCCTATTCTCTGACCTTTGTACCTGCGTACATATGTAAATTTAGGAAATTCGAATGTTTACTTGCAAATTACCAACAAAATTTTTCATTTTTAAGTGTGTATTTCTAATTTAAATCATTATGTTATTATTATTTTAAATGTCAAAATATAATTAATTAATTGTACATTCACAGCAATTAATTCTGTGCAAAATAACTTAAAACGGCTATAATTGATAATTTGAGTTGTTAAGTTCAGTTTTTTAAGGGTTAAAACCGTTAAAAGAAATACAGGGTCTCCTCATTTCACTCAACCATATGTCTAGAGTTTAGTACTTGACTAGTTACCTCATGTCGTGTCAGATGAGCGGCTTTTGAACCTCTATAAACAACACTCTTTGACGCCAGCAGGTCGAAAAGAGAGCAAAAATTGACGGGTCTTCGGCGTTGGGGCGCGATTATTGGGAAGATTAATTTTGTCCCATTAGGCCCTTCCTTGCGTGTAAGGGCTTCACCGCTTCCCTGCCTTGCATATGATTTCACATTTTATGGCGGGCAGCAGGGCAAGTTATTTTACCATGTGAGACCTGCAGTCACCGGAAAGTGGCCCAGAATTCAACATTCATCCAGACCGAGCCTCTTTGACACAGATGTGTTTGGAAGTTGATAGGCAAATTTAAGGAAAATGTATCCGCAGCTGACAACTGTCGCGGTGTAATGACCTTCAAGGACTGCTTCTGCGATTGTGATTAATAACATTCTGACGCAGTGGATATGCGTCTTCATTTATGTGTGCGACACAAAGGCGAGCATTTTAACAGAATTATGTAATCAATATTTGAACTGTTTTTTATTTTATGGATTTTTCTTTATGGGTCCTGACTCACGGAACATCCTGTATATTGGACAGGTATTTGGTATTAGACTCAATTTTAGGGTAAACCTGGTGCTCAATTTTTATAATATTAAGTTCACCACCTGAGCAGTGGTTATTTACTTTAAAACGTTTAAAGACGTTAGGACTGGCGCAGCCAGCGATTGCCTGCAACTCCATGAGGATAACACCTGGCAACGTTACGGCATTCGTGGCCTATTAATTGCTGCACTTAAGGTAGAAGCACATTATTGCTATTCATACAACTCTCTCATTGTGCTGATATCATCGCTCCACTGCAAATGTCAGCTTTTATAACAACCTATAATAAACCTCTCTATCCATACGAGCTGCAAAACCCAGGACTTGAGGTAGTCCCGAAGAAGTCCAATTGTAGGTCTCGAGGTTTCAGTTGTAGGAGGGTTATGAGCAGTTTCATTTAAATTTTAAATATAAAATCAAATCAATCAAATCAAATCAAATAACTTTATTTACAAAATTTCATTGGTTGTTATGTACATAATAAGATATTTACAAATATTTTGTATGTTTTCCAAATTATAGAATATCTTTGTTAGCAGAATTATTTACTAAATGTTTTACTTTTAAAATCCAATTTAAAACTATATCGTAGCCTATTTGATAGATACAACTTCCATCAATATCCAGGTAAAAAGAGCTTCTAAATCGGAGTAAAATTAAAACTTATTTCAAATGTACATTATTATTGTGAATTACCGGCATCAACACGATACAACTGAGAAATTCATCAGAGAACATAATATAACTTATTCCATATGTACACTACTATTATCAGTGATCAGCATCAACACTAGACGACTAAAATTCTATATTCATCTATTTAAAAGGCTTTTCTTAAGATTAGTTTTAAAAGACGTTAATGAACCTGTATTTCTAACCGCAGTCGGAAGGGTATTCCATAATCGGAGGCCTCTGATGCTCATTTCCCTTGAACCAACATCCGTTTGTGCTCTTCTGACAGCCAAGTCATTAGCATGTCTAGTAAATAATCTAGTTATTGAGTTGACTGTTACAAAATTGTAGAGCCATCCAGGTAGATACTTTCTTGTAATATTAATAACTAAGCAGCAAACCTCATATTTATAACTATCTTTGACTCGCAGCCATCCAAATTCATTAAGAAAGGGAATGATATGATCAGATTTACGAGCTTTTCTATCCGCGACTCTAGCAGCAAAATTTTGGAGCTTTTGAATTTTATTTAGATGTACATTACTAGTGCTTTCCCATATAATAAAACAATAATTAATAAGGCTTAAAGTTAATGTTTGTACAACAATAATGCGTGTCTTAGGTTCCAATGAGTCTGTTATTCTATTTAAATAAATAAGCACTCCTATTACTTTCTTGTAGACCTGGTCAATATGAAAATCAAATGCCATAAATCGATCGAAATGTATGTCCCAATATTTCGCACTGTTCATAGGTTTTATTTCATTTCGATCGAAGTTTATGGAAATATTATCATTTATTTGATTGGTGTATTGCCAAGATCCAATAAGAATACATTGAGTTTTCCTCTCGTTAAGTAATAATCTATTCTTAAGATAATATAGCTTGGTTAATCTGAGTATCTCTTCAGCTATCTTAATTAAATCTTTCAGATCTTCAGTCTTACCCTCCAGAAGAATTTGTGTATCGTCAGCGTATTGAACAACGAAGCAATGAAGCAGAGATGTTACAAGGTCATTAATGTAAACATTGAATAGAACTGGGCCCAATACTCAACCCTGAGGGACCCCAAAATCGACCCTTCTCGGATATGATATATTATCTAGTTTAACAGAGTGGAATCGGTTACTCAAGTAGCTAGAGAACCAGTATGTTTCTATGTTCAGCACCTTACATTTTGTTAAAAGAATCATATGATGGACACTATCAAAAGCTTTCGAAAAGTGCAAAAGCAGTTAAGGAGAGATGTTTTACTATCCATATTATCGTATATTCTATCAGCTATTTTGAGAAGAGCTGTCTCCGTAGATAGTTTTTGTCTAAACCCGTGCTAGCTGTTGGAAAGATAATTTACCTCAAAGTGTGTTGTTAACTGAGTTGCTACAATTTTTTCTATAATTTTAGATATCACAGGAAGCAAAGAAATTGGTCTGTAGTTAGACACATCTTCAGAGTCTCGTCCCTTGAAGGCAGGAATAACATGAGGGTATTTCCATGTATTAGGATATGTTTTGGTGACTATAGAACTATTAATTATTATAGTAAGGTAATAAACAATAATAAACAATGAATCTCTCACAAACCGGAGAGCAATACCATCAGAACCACAGGCGTTAGATTGATTTAAGTCTTTGATAGTTAAAATAACTGTCTCTCAATCTACTAGGGCAGGTTTAAAATATCGTATATTATCCTTATGTGCATTATTTTGATGAGCATCAAAGGGAGCATAGTTGCATCTTTCAATTCTTCTTTTGTTTTCTCAAAAGTTATTTTGTCCACAACTGAAAAGAGCTCGTTGCAACTTTCTGCCCAAGTGGCCAAGTCGTCTTTATTTTGTGGTGTTGGGAGTTTACTATTACAATCATTAGAAATCATTTTCTTAACTATCTTCCAAGATGCTACAATGTCATTTTTATTTTTTTTAAATTCTTCTCTATAATAATCTCTTCTGCTCACATTAATCAATGAGTTAATTTTCTTTTTTTAGGGCTTTATAATTTTCTCTTAGGAACGTGTTACACTTATCTGTTTTGGTTCGCATTTGTAACTTATCCCTTTCTTTCATTCAAACCTTTGTATCTTTTGTTATCCCTGGGGCTGGAGCCATGATATCTCCCTTGTTACTTGTTTATTAACATCATCCGTGTTTAAAATAGAATTTAAAGTTACCAACTTCATTCATTAAAAGGTTACAAATTCTCTCACTTGAGTAGTTTTTGAGACAACGGCAAGTTTTAAAAATTGGCGAATTCTCTTCGGTTTCTTAATGTTTAGTGAAACAGATATAACCTTTTGGTCTGCAATCGGAATAGGTAATACATCCAACACTGCTATCATATTTTTATTATTTGTTATCATTAAGTCAATTAAAGTAGCCGAGTTTGGGGTAATACAGGTTGAGTTAGAGACTAATTGTTCTAATTTTAAGTTCTTAATTAGTTTTGTCATTTTGTTTCCATGCTTCAGCAAATCATCTTTAAAGTCACCGAAAATAAAAATGGACTTATTACGTAAAAGAATGTTCTTAAAAACATCCAAAATATAATCAAAAGTATCCACACTTGCTTTAGGGTGACGATACAAACGGTCTATTATAAACGACGAAAGGTAATGATGTACCAACAACCATTTACATTCCACCCCGTCTTGCTTCTCGTTACAATTTTTTATTTCTTTTACTTTTAAATGGTCCTTCACGTATACACATACACTACCTCCACGACCAATATCTTCTCTGTATAAATTATATGAAGGGATATTGATATATTCATTACCGATGCCAGGATAAAGCCACGTCTCACATATACATAAAATATCTATTTTAAGGGTTTCAAGAAGCAATTTCATCTCATGTTAATGCGCTAGTAGGGACTGAGCATTTATGTCGAAAATATTAAGTAGATCATTAGAGACTACCACGCTATCATCTTGGCCAGTAACCTAAGAGCAATTGTTACTGCAAAGTTTGCTCTGATAGCCACACTCATGGCACAAGTAACATTTTATCATTTGGTCGTATCTGCAATTATATCGAACATGATTAAATTCCCCACAGTTATAGCAGCCCCTCCTATTTCTATTAGTTATATCGTTGTATTCGTGAACATAGTTTAACCGTGGATTTACTTGTCCTTGCTTGCCCCTATCTCTCTCATAGCCTTAATCATTAGCTCTGTTAGATTAATAATTCCCATTTTGATATTTAGATCTCCTTCTATTCATTACATATAGGCTAATCATATTATTACTACTTCTTCTATTATACTGGTTTGCTGTTGTTTTTCTAAAATAACTTTTTCCAACGGATCCTTGCTTAGTGAATCTCTAATTATTACAAACAAAGTTACTATCGTTTTTAGAAGAGATGGCATCCAATCGTCTGGTAGCCCCGACTCTACTAAATATATTATAACCTAACTTATCAGCATTCTCATAACAAAGTCTATCTATCTCGCCTGTTCCCAGTGTAAAGTATGCATTTGTTTTTACAAAAACAACCCTATTAATTTTGCACCACTCTTCTAATTTTGAATTAAATTGATTTACCTTACAACCAAGCTCTGCCGATTTTAAACTGGGAACCAGCTCGCAGGCTTTAATTACAGTAGTTTCAGAGATCCGTTTAAGGTCGGGAACTAGAGTCTTAAGGTCATGAATAATTTCCTCTGGTGTAGTTTCCTCGTCCAACAAGTCTTACGTGCTGCAATATATTATGCATTCGTCAAGGGGATGGGCAAGTTTTGAATACTCTAGTCGATTGGATATTGTTTACTCTTACTAGTTGAAGCGGTACAGTCGAATTTTTGAAATTTGCACTGGTTTTTCATTTCGAATGAGTTTGATTGGATTCTGCTTTGTTGTGCGTGACCAGATTTTATACAACAGTGATACGTTCAGAAGTGGCTATTTTCTCATTGATTGGCCTGTTGAAGGCTAGTTGAAAAAAAGGAAGAAGGATTTCTCTACGCTGCCTGAAGGAAAAGTGGCCATTTGTTCATTGGACAAATTTTCCACCTTCTTCACATACCATTCTTTCTTATTTTTCACAACGAATCCATAAACTACATACACGCATAGTTACACACACCTATAGGCTCGAGTCCCCCCACATTCCCTCCAAAATTACACCCTTGGGTGCAATGACAGAGAGATGAGGAAGACGCGGCCTATTACCTTGAGGACCTTGCTAGGCCGGCAAAAACCGGACAGGAGCAAGGTCTTCGAGAGAATTTACGGCGAGCTCAATATAGCCATCGTACGGCTAATTGAATTGCAAAATCACTACGCGGATATCTGTTCGAGGGAGGTGGAAATCGAAGCCCTCTCCTTCCTGTGTGCCACAGATATCCTTAAAAAATTAGATCTCAAACCACAGATACCCCCCAAATACCCACAGATAGAAGTCTTATCTGCCGCCGCCTTGACTCTTGGGTTGGAGGACATTCGGCTGACCAGATCACCGATGAGATTCTTCGGAATCACAAGTGGGCAAAAGTAGCAGAAGTGATAAAATTCATAGACTACACCCACGTTTTTAAAGTTTTATTTACCGAGAAACAAGTGGCGATCAAAGCCAAAGAAAACGACTTTTTCCTCTTTAATGTGCGCATCTGCCCCAAGCAGATTGAGCATGAGGATTTCGTTGACCTGCAAATGTGCTTCAAGTGCTATAGGTACAATGAACACACAACCGCCACTTGCCCAAACTCTACACTCACAGTATGCTCTGTGTGCGCCGGCCAAGACCATTTCTGGTGTGAATGTAAAAGCTCGTTCCAGAAATGCCTCAATTGTGGTAGCTCACACAGAACCATGGCAATGACGGTCCAATAAAGAAGGAACAAATACAAAAACACAAAGGACAAAGGCAGAAAAGAGAAGAAAAAGAAGGCTAACGCCACCTACGCGAAGATTGCCAAGGCAACGGTCGCAGAGAGTAGTGTTGCCACTGCACCTACTTACCTGCAAATTGAGAACGAAAAGTCAACAAAAATAATGTGTTGCATTCATTATGCACACATTCCTAACTTGACCAAGCCTGGCACTTTTGCGAAGTAACTCAACACCATGCTTGTCAATAGCGGCATGGAAAAAATGTGATTCCCGGAAAACTCTCCGTCAAACGAGGTACTTCGAGTGAATCTCCAACGTCAGAGTGAGAAGAGCGGCCAAAAAGCTCCGAACACGAGTAATGCCCTTTCACAGGATCGTCGATTCCAAGCTATAGCTGCCCGGCAAAAAGCGCACACACAACTACCCCAACACAAGCACAAGTCGAGCAGACGGAAGCCGCTGCTGTGAGGCCTAAGAAAACCGAGCATTTACCCCGCCCCCCAAAGGCCTCACAGTCACGTCGACCGAGTAGGTACCCGTCTTCCAAGAATCAGGCTACCCGGTACATGAATTACTCGAGAGTGTTTAACCTCATAGTCTATGCTGCCGAAAGGAAGCAGTTTCTAGACGACGCAAGCCCAGAAGATATTGTCGATGGCCTTAGGGCGGGACAATACAAATGGGACTACGAGGCTGACATATCTGAAGATCTGGTAAAGCAGGCTCTAGTCTACAACCTTGTGAAATTCTCTACTGATACTTATGTTGTTCTCACGGGTGCAGAGTTCCGTAAGAAGAGATCCGGCAATGGAAAGACTCGTCCGTCCTTCCCTAAGGAGCAAGAGTTGACAGAATAACACTCTTCGTCATAACACCTACGCTACATTGCGAGCGTAGTATCAAAAGCTAGCCAAAAAATTAAAGAACAAATTACCCGAACGGAAACATAAACCTTAACACGTAATACTTCTACCGATAATTACACTTCAATTACGACAGCATTTCATAAAATTTTGACCCACCGTAGTAACGAGTTATTTTAGTTGCTACAAAGGCTTGAATGCCTACCAATCTATGATAAAAAACAAAACAACTAAATACGAGATTAACACTGCCAGAACTACCCTTTGACTAGGGATCTTTATATACCTGCTCTCACTGTGCTATATTTACTATACTGTCTACTTTTGCTGGAGATACCCATCCAACAGGGAACAAAACCCCTTCAAACATATATTAAACTTATCTTTAGTATCTTTTCAAAACCCTTTCACCACTATAGTCTCTCACTTTTGTTCCACTAATCTATACCTTCTAACTTGTTATGTCCAATGTCCAATAGGCAAGCTTTTCATTGATCCAAGATTTTAATAAAGCTATATTAACATCTAGAATAGTCCTTACTATAACATTTTCCTGCGGGTCGCTGTTCCTTGCGGTAAGCAAGAATCTCCAATGAGTAGAATTTTCCTCTCAGAACGAATTTCGTCACCATACTGTGCTTGTTCCCCATTGCCTAATATCTCTTGTAAACTTCTGATTTTTTTCTTCAGCCAAAGAGATGTTAGTTTTAAGTTCATTAATTTCTCTTTCCTTCTCCGCTAAACTGTTCTTCATAACATAAAGGTTATCATTAGTCTCTCGCATAAAAAAATCTCAAATCTTTCGATGAGGTCAGCGAGTGCTCCTTTGTTTTCCTTCTCTCATCTATCTCCAGACGTTGATTGAGGAGTTGATACTGGTATATTCGATGCTGAGAAAAGCATAACCAGTTTCTCAATAAGCTTTACTTTCGTGGTCCATATTCCCTTTAATTGCAACTTGCTGCAGAATTTCTGCAGTTCATCTCTCTTGTAATTTGAATGAAGGAATTCGAACGTTGGATTACGCAGTGACGTCAGTGGTGGTGAATTTTCCTTGTGCCCAGTTCCAATTACTTCTTCTGTTACAGAATTCATTATACCTTTAGTATAAGTACTGCCTGTAATCGCAAAGTACACTTGTTTTGAGTAATTTTGATATCGGAAGATTCTTAGCTATAAAACCTATATGGGTGGAAAAGGTGTGGTGACATATGGCAACTTCAGCTTAGGCACTGCTACGCATGCGCAGAAATAGAAAAAAATGAATAAAGGTCCTCCCTGAAATTCTTGGAAATTTTCAGACAAAACTACAAAGTATCAAAGGTCACTGTTCTCAAATTAAGAGCTTCGATCATGATGCATCTCCCAAAGACTTTTGGAATAAAATTAGGCGTCTCAAAGGATCAACTTGGAAAAAGAAGAAAATAAAAATATTAAAAGAAAACGAAACCATCGAAACAGAAGAAGAAGAATAAAATAAATATTCCGACGTTATAGGAAAAAATCTTCAATATATCCGAACAAGAAAACGAAGATTTTGATATATAGAGTTCGAGAACAACATTGTAGACGAGCTTAACGCGTAAATACATAGGACGCATCCTAACGACCAGGTGGAGAGAGAACGCGACGAAGACGCCGAGATCACTGAGGAAGAACTACTCGTTGCGCTCCACTCATTCCATCAGAAAGCCCTAGGACAGTCGGGGCTTACGGAGCTAAACTTTGAAAAGGCACCAGGCAGCTTCATCGAGGGAATGATACGAATTTTCAGCGCATGTCTAAATACGAGATACTTTCCTGCTGCTTATAAAACGGCAAAGATGATCTTTTTGCCGAAGCATGAAAGGACCCAAAGTTGAGAGAGAGCTACCGGCCAAGTTCACTTCTAGAATTTGGCGGGAAGCTCTTCGAGAAGATCCTCAACAAAACAACTGCCGTCTGACCTGGAGGAGAATTCCCTCTACAACCCATATCAATACCGATTCAGAAAAAAAGCGAAGTACAGAGATGGCGATAAATGTCACAGAAAAACTTGCCCAAGCCAAACGGGAAAGGAGTTAGGTTGACATTGTTTGTCGGGATGTTTCAAAGGCATTTGATAAGGTGTGGCAACGATGGATACAGTTTAGGGATCCTAAGGATGGGCCTAAGTGAAAACTTAGAAAGAAATCTCTGTGACTATGTCATGGAGAGCGCGGCCGGACCGAAGTTTCCGCTCAATGCAGGAGGGGTGTCTATCCCTCACTCTCAACTTAATTCACACGGCAGACGTCCCAGCCCCTGTGTACCCTACTTGCCTCAACATTCAATACGCTGATGATTTCACCCAGAAAATCACTTGTCCTTGGAGGAATGCGACTTGGTAAGCCCGCGTGACTGCTGGAGAAATCGAGAACTTGAACAACTACCAGGCCTAATAGAAAATCAGCACGAACCAAGCGAAATTCAAAGTAATCTCCATTGAAAGGAGACTACGCTCAGATGTAAGGGTGGGGGATAGACGCTATCCGTACACCACGGAGTGCAATGTACTCGGAATGAAAATGACTTCAGCCGGGTACAGGAAGTACGTCGGTGATAGAATTTCTAAAGCCTCGGTCGCAGTCAGGACTCTGTATATGTTTAGAAATCTACGTAAAAGCAACAAGTAAAAGATCTACAGCGGTCTTGTTAGATCTACGTTTCTATACCCCTCTTCCGCCCTCTCTTTTGCCTCAATAACACAAAAGAGGAGACTACAAACAGTGCAAAATAAATGCGTGTACGCCAAAAAAAGCTGCACCGGGAAACGGAGATAACACCCATTAACAAAGTCATAGAAGAACGGACTCGAAAAATGCAAGAATTGGTTAATCAGGAACTGAATGAGGAAATCTTTCAAATGGTTAACCAGAACAGAAGAGTTAAATGTCGCGCCAGATTCTCAAGTTCAGCTAACCTAGTGGCTGGCCAAGAGGATGTGCCGTTCTACGCATGAGGAGAATGTAAAAACCATCAGAAATTTGACAACCAACCCATCAAGACATAACAAACTCAATTCAAGAAAAAACACCGATTTTGACCAACGCACAATAAACAAGACACAATTAAACCAAACGTGACGCGAAAAAAGAAGATAAGAAGAAACAGAAAACACTGCATTACACATATAACAAAATAATTGAAATACAATAAAAGCTAAGCACATACTTAAAGTGATATATTACAAAACAACAGTAAATACGCATTACATATCCCCAAAACATCAAAAATTATTAAGATAAATGGCTTGGACGCCATAAAATAAAAACTATAACGAAAACAGTAGAGGAAACACATGACAATAATATTCATGAAAGTGATAGGCATGACCACCAGGCGCCTAACATCTCTTTCCACCCTACCACACTTCTTTCTCTTTTCACCACTTGTCTATTTTCGTCTATATTCCCCACGCCATTTTTGTCCCCTACACACATCCACACTTACATCAATTCAGAATTTAGAATTTTCAAATAAGGAATTCACCGATTGGATCGCTCTCACTTGGAACAATTCACGCTTGGTAAAGCAGACGCCTGAAAGATTTTCCACCTTTTTCCTCGAAGAGAATTTTCATCTTTGAAGTTGGAAGATAAAGTACGAAAGTATTCAGTCGTACCTTTCCTTTTTCATCGGAGAGAATTTACATCTTTAAATGTGAAAGAAAAGGTATGCAACTATTTCCCACCCAATAAGACTTGAAGAAAGAAAAATCGCCCTATCTCAATTTCATCTCATTTTTCATCTCATTTTTCATTTTCATCTATAGTCTCCTTCACCTTTTCCTCTCCCACACCCCAAATCCTTCCTTCGGGGAGTAGTTAAAAGAGAGAAATACCTTTTTTTCATCCACATTTAGTCAATAAATCGTGGCAGGCTAATTTCCCCCAACCCCTCGCCCCGTGGCCTATTGCCCTCGCTGATGGAAGCTGTCACCACAAACTCGTTCCCACTATTCATAGAAGTAGCATTTGTATAATTGGGGATACGGGAGGAGGAAGGTTTGAGGATTAGCTCACTGCCAGAGACCCGTACCATAGGAGCCCCCGGACAATGGGCGGGGTTTGAAACTCTGCTGGGGACTGTAACCACTCGACCGGCAGGGCCCCACCCAAGACCACTGAGGGACATACAACCGTCTCAATGTATGGCGGAAGCAACCGAGGTTTTTAATTCCCTCGAGCCGCAGCCTTCCCGGTTAGCGATGGTTGATTCCGCGCTAGCAAGAAAAAAATCCGCCATACTTCACCCCTCGAGAGGAGCCCACCCGGATCCTTCCAACCATTCATCATCATACTTATCCTTAACAGCCAAATTAGCGGGGACTGGGTCTATGGGTCAAGGAGGTCCACACAGCGTACAAACAAACAAACAAATCATGGAGTACCAAAGACCTCGAGAGAGGGATTTTGATAAGAGCCCTGTACTTGGAACTTAAAATAGCCATTACAAAACTGATCAATGTACCAAATGGGTACATAGCGCTATGCCCCAAACAGGAAGATGTAGAACGGCTAGTGGCATAGGAAAGAACAAGAATAATGGGAAATATTGGACTATCACTAAAATTACCACCCAAACTGCTGGCCAATCGTTCCTTTGTGTGTAGGAAGGTAGACTTGTACGTAGGGTTCCACACCAAAGAAGAACTTAAAACTGAAATAGAGAATGAAAACCAACACCTGAACATTACAGAAATAATTCAGTTTGGTCAGCACAGTCACGTTTTTAAAGCAGTGTGCGCAACAACAGAAATGGCCAAGAGGGTAGTGCAAAACGGCCTCCTGGCATTCGGAATGAGAACTCCAGCAGAAAATATAACTATAGAAAAGTTCATAAATGTGCAGACGTGCTTTCAATGCTATGCACTAGGAGACCACGTAACCCAAAATTGCCCCAATAAAGATAAGAAAATATGCTCCGAATGAAGCAAAGATGACGATTACATTCGCGAATGCACGGAGACAACCAAAAGATGTCTGAACTGTCAAGGTCCACACAGGACAATGACAGTCAACTTTCCAAAAAGAAGAGACATTATACCGAAAGAATCAAGAAGCAAGACAAAATATAGAAAATAAAACAAATCACACCTATGCAAATGTAGCCAGAGCTGCAGTAAAAAAGATAAAACAAACAGAAGAACAAAAAATAAATATAAATGTTCACGAGAAAACCAGCCTGAACATTCTAGCGTGTATTATGCGTTTGCACACGTACATAACATTGCACAGCCGGGAATCTTCGTGGACACATTAAATCTGCCCCTAGAAAAAAACGCGATAAGGAAAATGTGGTTTACGCCCAACACCCCCTCGGCTCTAATATACGGAGTCACGGCCGGCAAAATCCTTTTCGTGAAGGCTATGCTGGAGGTGGGAACCACATTAGAAGGAAAAGAAAAGGCAGAAGAGACCGAGGAAACAACAGAAGAAGAGAAGAAACACACAAAAACGATAAAGAACCAGCAAAAAAAGAATAAGATGACACAAAGGAAGACAAGGGAAAGAAAAGACAAAGAGGAAACCACCGACTCAGAATCCACATCAGAAACAGAAGGAGAAAACGAAGAAAGCTGCCGGTACGCGGCTAAAGACTTTAAACTTCGTATCTTTGTGTATGAACCCTACCCAATACCAAAAGGGGCCAGACCAGCCGACATCAGAAAAAGATTGGAAATAGGCACATGTAAATGGAAGATTGCATTAGGTTGTACCCCAAAGACATCAAGTCATTAAAGAAAGAGACCTTCGACAAACTTACAAACAGCCGTTTCAAAAACACAAAAGAAAAGACAAAGAATCAGAATTAAAACAAACAAGAATGGACAACACAAATAGCAAACTAAAAATATTACACCTTCATAGGACGGGTGGAAATACAAAGCCACCCAATACGGTAACATATACAGACACCTGGACGTAGACATAATCTGCATCTCCGAACATGGACTTAAAGATAATGAGAATAACTAACTACAACATAATCAAAAAGAACCCAACAGGAGAAAGCTAAGATGGCACAGCCATAGTGATTAAAAAGAACATCGTTACACCCAGGAACGCGAAGTAGACGAGTCCTACATCGCTGTGAGAGTGGAAATTAAATTTACCCTACTCACGGTCACAGTGGCCTACCAACAATCCATGTCGCTCGTACATTCCAGTCTACTCAGGGATTGAAATATTCAACAAGAATAATCCCTCATCCTACTGGGGACCTGAATGCTCGAATACAAGAAATGGGCTACAATACTAGGAACAACACCGGTCACAACCTTGAACTTCTAATGGACAGGAATATACTCAAAAGAGTAGGCCCTGATTTCCCGACCTACGTGACCGCAAGAGCCTCCACCCGACCAGATATTGTATTAACATCACTAAACTTTCCGTACAATATGTATATAGGGCCAGTCCCCATTTATTGTAGCGATCACATTGGAGTTCTGGCGACTATAAACCAGAATCCAATAATGGTCCCTATAGGACCAAGAAAATCATACAGAATGGCGGACTGGGCAAAATATAAAACAATACTAGAAGGATATTCCCAACCGAACCTGGACGGAAAAAATCACGAGGAACTCGACGCAATCACAGAAGATCTAGTCGAGAATATAATTAAGGCTGATGAACAGGCCATGCCGAACACCAGATACAAAACTTTACCGCACCCAAAGTAGACAAAGGAGATGAAGAGGAAAGCGAGGAAAATAAAAGAGAAATATCAGAAAATAAAGGAATATGAAACGAACCGGCAAAGAAACAAGAATTAAAATAACTGAAAAGTGAAATGATATTTCTAATAGAAGAAAGGCAAATGAAAATGTGGAAAGAGTTTGTAAAGAAGACAGAAAAAAACGAAAACCCAAAAGAAGCATCGAGGCTAATAAATATAATTAAAGGTAGACCTTCTAGAAAACCAATCGAAATAACTGATGACAACAACGAATGCCTGATGAGTACAGAAGAGAAATTTAGGGAACACTTGAGTAGAATTTATACAATAGAAGAGGCAGACAACGAAGGTTTTGATAGAGAAACACAAAGAAGAGTCGCCGAATGTATACAAATAAACAACCACAGAATAACTCCGACAAAAAGAGTAAACAACAACGAGACGAACAAATAGAACTGTGCACACCGATAACGACCGAAGAACTTTAAATTGCCATTAATTGTTTCAAACAAGAGGCTCCAGGGACAACAGGCCTAACCAAATACAACTATGAAAGGGCCCTCGGAAACATAATAAGGTGCATTGCAGACCTATTTAACGCCTATATAATATAGGAGCCTTCCTGGAGAAATTCAAAGCGGCAAAAATGGATTTCATATCAAAACCAGGCAAACCACCAAATCTACTCTCAAGTTATAGACCGATCTCGCTGCTGAATTTCCTCAACAAAGACTGGACGCCTTCCTCGAAGAATCCGAGAAATACAATAAACACCAATACGGCTTCAGGAAAGGCAAGGCACTACCATGCCTCTAGTCATCATTACCGAAAAGTCAGCTCAAGCCACTGCCTAAAAAGGGTAATGGACGTGGTCCTCCGAGATGTCAAGAAG
The DNA here is from genome assembly GCA_963969495.1 of Ceratothoa steindachneri. NCBI lineage: Eukaryota > Metazoa > Arthropoda > Malacostraca > Isopoda > Cymothoidae > Ceratothoa > Ceratothoa steindachneri. Next base: position 91,731,645 of record OZ018327.1, read on the forward strand.
GCCTAGGCCTTTGACAAGGTCTGGGTCGAAGGACTAAAATACCATCTCCTTCGGCTCAATCTCGGCATCGAGATGGAGAGATTACTGGCCAATTACTTAACCAACAGGAAGGCATATATAAATATTGAGGGCTACGAAGGACCAACCCTCCACCCCCAGAAGGGGATCCAGCAGGGACGGGTGTGTTTGGACCCCACCCTGTACTTCATCTTTACGGCGGACCTTCCAACCCCAATATCACCAGACTGTATGCATATACAGTACGCAGATGACCTCAGCCAGGTGATCTCAACATGCTCCTAAAAACCCAGATGGCAAGCTAGGACTATCGAACGGGAAATTAAGAACATTAATGACTACGAAAAAAAGGTGGAAAATAAAAATCAACATAAACAAATTTAAACTTATCCCTATCATGTGGCGAAAAAAAGACCAAATTAATATAGACGGTATCGAGTACCAATATTCTAGCGAAGGAAATGTGTTAGGCCTTCACATAGATAAAAGAGGCTATCACAATCACACAAAGTCCAGGACCGCCAAGGCAAACTCAGCCTTAAGATTGATATACTCATTAAAAATTATGAGCCTAAGAAGAAAAAGGACCCTGTACAAAGCATTCGTCGAAATCGTTTCTGGTATTCCCACCGATTCCGATGCACTCAACCTCGACATCTTGTAAAAGAATACAAAGAATCCAAAATAAGGCAGTATATCTGATAACAAATACAAGAAGAATTAAAAAAAAGATACATATGAAGTAATAAAAATGGCCAATATTGACCCGAGTAACAAAACATTGCCTTGGTCTTGTTGGCAACGAAGCTGGTACGATCTTTTAAAACTACAATCTTAATGGGCCTTATTTGAACGAGCCGAGGAAATATGAAAACGTAAAAGTAGCAGCAAGTTTGGACAAATTAATAAACTTAAAATATAATTTTAAATAACAATTATCTTTTAAAAATCTAATTGAGTGAAAAGCATCTGAAACTCAAGTTAATTATGCAATGTGTGAGTAATTTAAAAAAAATGAAATTGCAAACTTAAGGTGAGTTTTAAAAGAATGCATCCCTACGTCCTTTCTAATTTTAAGTCTATAAAAAAGTTTTTGAAAAATATCAGTTTCTCGAGAATGACTGTTTGTGACCTTCTTAAAGAATTAGCTTCCAATATTCGCACTTCCCTAAATACTGACGTCGCTAATTTGTGTTTATTCAATAGCTGTTAATCAGAATAGTGATTTCTCGAATACTCTTGATATTATCCGATAATATTTGTTTTTGGGGAAAAATCCTTTGAACGTTTACGTATAACACGAAATAAAAGGAATCTTAATTGGTGCAGATCGGTGGAAAAGATCCTGCACAGCAATTTACTTCTTTACTAACAAAATATAAATTGCTGTCTAATCAAAGGCATCTAATATTGTTAATCTTTCCCCAGAAAGTAAGTGCCACCTTCCCATTAATGCCATGCAATATTTCCTATCCTTCAGAAGAAAGTAATTGCCATACTGTCATCGATGCCACCTAATAGTGCCAATCTTTCAAAATAAAATAATTATCATCATTTCATCAATGCCGAATATTAATGCCGATCCTTCAGAGGAAAATAATTGCCACCCTTCACAACTACCATTTAATATTGCCAATCTTTAACAAGAAAATAAGTGCCATTATCTCATAAATGTCATTTAATATGGCCGATCTTTTCGAAGATAGTATGTGTCATCATTTCATCAATGCCATGTAATATTGCTAATCGTTCAGAAGAAAAAAGTGCAATCATTTCATCAATGCCATTCTAATACTTTCGAACTTTCACGCGAAAATAATTGCCATCCATACATCAATGCCATTAAATATTGACAAACATTCCCAATAACATAATTGCTATCCTCACATTAGTGCCATATAATATTGCCGATCTTTTACAAGTAAATGATTGCCATCTTCTCAATGCCATAAGATATTGGCAATTTTTTTTCAAGAAAATAAATACAATCCATATAATATTGTCGATATTTTACAAGAAAATAATGGCATCCTCTCATCAATCCAATCTATTATGGTAATCTTTCAGAAGAAAATAAATGCCATCCTCTCATCAATGACATGTAATCTTTCAAACGAATAAAGTAAGGACCTTTACACTACAAGAATTCACTACAGCTCAGAAAAACTTAGGGCAGAAAACCCCAGCAATAAGTGGAATCATGAGGCTCCTCATATAGCACGCACCGAACAATATACACAGAGAGTAATATAAAAAATCTTCAACCAATGCCTAAATCTTCCTACCTTTGCCCGTAAAAAGCAAATATCACATCGAAATCTATCGGCTGAGCTCACTCTTGGAGTTTATCATAAAACTCCTAGAAAAAAATATTTTAAACGAAAGATTAAGGAATCACTGAATCCACAACAACTATTTGGAGAACGAACCTCACTCTAACCCTCTCTCAAATCTCTTGGATAAACGTTTGACTGGTGTACTACTTAATGGTGACTTTGGCTTTGCTTTCACTCTAACCCTTGGGTTACCAAATAAGGGTGTCTTAGGACCATCCCTTTACACCTTGTTCACGCGAGACACCCCACAACAAAGTAAAGACTACGCTATGTACGTACAATTGGCGAATGACATCTCTCAGGTTATTTTAAGTGGCTAAAAACTCGAGTCATAGCGCAACGAACGTCACACGAAAAAGACACAATGGCAAATAAAATCAAAATGAACACACCCTTAAACAAATTCTCCCACTAAACAGAAGAAAGACGCATCGTATAACCGAGAGAAAAGTCCTCGGCCTTAAAATAACAAAAACAGATGAAATGCGCATATCAACAAAAAGATTATTCATGAAAAAGAGACCATTTACTATGGCTGGTTTAGAGACCTCTAGGAGGATAAAAAAAGTAAACCTAACCTCGCCCTTGTACCAATATTAACCTACCTAATAATTCCAATAACTATGTAACTCTTTAAGGAAAGGATCTCGTCCCGAGAATTGATAAAACATTGGGAAAAAAGAAGAAAACAAGTTCCCAACTGAAGAAGAAAACAGAACGTTGAACTTGAAACAAAAGTTAAAAAGTAACAGAAAAGAAGAACCCATATAAAACTTAATCACTAACAAAAAAAACAAATAAAGCTTAACAAATCAAAAGCACGCAATTGTACACAAATAAAAACAAATATAAAGGAAACAAATTGAAAACTCTGATAATATAAAAGAGCTCAACTGAGCACAGACTGAGAACAGAGGATCGAATACTGAAAAATAAAGTAAAAATATCGTCAAGCGTTTGCCAGGCAACCTGGCACAATCATCATTATCATCATCATCCCTATCCCTCTCATTCCCTTTAACTATCTATCTTTTAAACAATATTTTAACCATTTCTCCTACTTCACACACACATACACACATACACGCACACATTTCACTACTGAATCCTCATCCCATATTACCTCAGTTCTTTCTGAATGAGCCTCGTTCAAAGACCTTAGCTGAGATGATCTCGTTAGGTTTTGCCATTTCTAAAATAAAAATACTTAATACTAAAATAGCCAATACTAATTGGTAAGGTTTATAAGAAGGCGAATTAAGTATCTGACTCCAAAGCTGAATTCTTCACAGTGTTCTTATTTTGGCTGGGCTTACCCAAGGCTTAGGGTAATCGAAGTAAAGAAGAACGTTGCAAAATATATACTTTATTTTAATATTGTTCTATAACTGGGCAAGCGGCACGTCACGAAGTTACTTTGCGGGCGACTAGCAGTCTATATATATTAAACGCGAAGTATTAAATTCTGGTGCGACAAGACTTGGTGAGTTCAAAAGGGGTTCCGTAAACGCTAATACGGGTATGACAATACTTAATAACAATTATAATGCTTAATTCTTAACTCCTCTATTCTTCTCATTGTCCGCCTATATATGCGGTTTCATTTCCATGGAGGCGTGGCCTAGACTTGCTTGCGGGACAAATCTTTGTCGTCGGGGCTCATTAGTTCCACCACTGGGCGGAATTTTGAACGGCTGTGTATTACAATTTACTTACATCTCCCAAATTTTATTTATATAACAGGATACGCTTGTCGCAGCTTAGTGATACAATTCCCTTTGGTCACCTGGTGTATTTAACTAAATGTTCCTTATGCTTCCTTCTTTCGAGAAATCTATTCTGAGACGTGAAATATTCATTTACGCCTTGTCTTATTGATACAAGTGATTCTGACCTTTCACTGTTCGTAAATTGTTTATTTCGCGCTCACTTCTAACGGTCGCTTGCCTTATATATATATATATATATATATATATATATATATATATATATACATTAACAAATATATTATATTCTTTGTTTTGTATTCAATTGAAAATTAATCTATGAATTCTCAATTCCTTATTCTAATTTTATACATTTATTTTATATGAGTGGAGTATGCTGGGATTTAATAAGACCACCGCGCGTCCATTTTGTGGAGGTGTTTTCTGGGACTATTGAATCTTGCAATTTGGTGCCACTAGCCTACCTATTACATAATCCGATCAGTACAAAATTTGCAAAGTAAAATGGTGTGAATTCTTTAAAAGTAAACTTAGAAACACTATCATTTTCACCAAAAACATTGCAACGCAAAAGACTTTTTTTCTAGGATAAATTTTGAGAAAAGAAAAATATTATCTTGGAACAAAGAGGCTTTTCACGTAAGCATTACTTTATTTTCTGGCTCTTAACTACGGAGCCGTTTTTCTTTATAATCAAAAGTAACACTTAAATTTTGATAAGTAGCATAAGTATCACTCGGACGTTAAAAAGTTTGAAGAAAATTTGTATTTACATACCGTCTTAAAAAAACAATTGAGTTAAATGCTAATTCCAGCCAGTAGAGAGCTGTCATTCGACAATTTTAGCGTCGTCAGTAATTATGCTCTATATGTATGTACGAGTATGTGTAAAAGCCTACATAAAATGAAAGAACAATTCCACGCGTTGTTTTCTAAAACTAAGAGAAAGAAAACCTTATTAAATATAAACTATAACTAACAGTTGCCAGTAATATTAACAACATTCTCCCAATGGTTAACCAGGTGGGAAATACTAGTTTGACCCCAAATCAGGGGTTTTCGATGAAATATAAGGGATGCTATGTCAAACTCCTCCTACTTCTTCCATTGCAATCGTGGTCATTGATCGAAATGTGAGATAATGAAATGGCGCAAGAGAAGGCAGGGATGGAGGATGAGGAAGACCTTGCGAACTTAAGTCATTGAACGTTCCCTTAGTCACACTTTCCACCTGTGGGCATGTATCTACATGGGGAAGATTCTATCTCTATCTCTCTTTCTTGTTCTTTCACTCTCTCTAGGCCACTCTCATTATCACAAATTTTCTTTTCTTCTCTCTCTCTAACTATGCATCTCTCTCTCTGCCATTATATATATATATATATATATATATATATATATATATATATATATATATATATATCTTTCTCTCTCTGATAAGATATTCTAGCACTTATAGTAGCATAAAATTACGGACTAAGTAGGGCTAAGCATTTTAAACGACTAGAAAAGTGTAGCAACGTCTAAACTTGACTGTTTGGGAAGTTAAGTTGTTTACCCTGTTTTTAGTTTTAGTTATTTTTGTATGTTTGTGAAGTTAGATTGGGACAGTTGTTTGGTTAGTCGAAGTTTTACCCTACCAAACTTAGTTTAGTAAAGATAAATGCCGCAACGACAACTGGTAAAGATGATCACCCCCAAATTAACAAACATAAGCATACCTTTTTCTCTGGTATCTTAATCCAAAAATAAGGTTTCTATCTTTTAAGGTTAGAAATAAATTCAAATTATCTTTCGAGTCTCGAGGCTAAGGAAAATTTTGTCATTATTGTAAAAACTGAGTCTTGAGTATAATCAGACGGTACATACAATATCGGACAATATAATTTAACTGGTTATCAACTTTTTAATAAAGATATAAAAACAAGTTGATTGAATTGGTTTCATGTGAGGGGAACGCAAGTGCATTAGATTCTGATACCATAATTATGAACAATACGGATATTTTCGTATTCTCTATAGCTGCGGAAAAGTTAAGTGTCCGCATAATGAATATTGCCAAAATCAAGATGTAGTGTGAATCCACACTACCGAGGCCAACTTCGTCGTGGAACGAGATTCAATCTCCTATTACGAACTTCCCTCATTGGATTATTCTCTGAATGGCGGAGAATAGGATAAATGTTTATTTTATATCAAATTACGTCAAGAGTACCACGAGGGGTGAAGAAATAGACCTAAAATTCCTGGCCTTTTAAGAAAAATCGGTTTAACATTTTCCTCTAAATTTCCTTGGAATTATTACTTCGTTAAATAATTTGTTCACATTAGTAAACAAGTGTTTTGTTGAAACAATTTTCATTTTTTTAAGCTAAATTGCGTCAAGCTTTATCAAAACCTAGCATTTTAGATACCAGCATTTTCTTAATATACAGACCTCTTCCGTATTCGTTATTTTTATATTCGAACTAAAAGCGACATCGAAATGAATTATGTAGGAAATACATATAAATTTATCGTGTCTTCAAAGGTAAAAATATTTGAGAAATGTTCATTCATCGCTTTTCATAATGACCGGGTCCTTCCTTACTCATCCCCACCCCTATAAAATGGCTTAGATCATCTATCGAATGCTGACACTAGTTCTTTTTTTGTTTCTTCATAGTTCTCTTTATTAAACATTTTGCAAGGCGATGATATAAATATATCGGCCCGGTTTCTAATCTAGTTTGTAAAATCTTTGACTTAGTTTCATGTCTCGAATGTATCTGTTTTTGTCTATTTCTGCCCGGCACTTGTCTACTTCTAGTAAAATCTATGTTTATAAGGAGAGAGTTTATGATTTATAATAGAATAATAATACTGAAATGCAGCATGAATTTCCTTGGTGTTACCAGTGTTTAAAACTTCACCTCATTAATGCCATGTATAAACCTCTTCTTCTTCTTCCATTCCCAATTCTTTCTTGATTTTGACAAGATGTCAATTTACTCCGCCCTTGAAAAGTATCAAATTATGTTCCAATGACGATTTTGTTCGTTCCTAATAATATATTCGTGGTGTGGTAATATATCTGACATAAAATCGAATTAACTAAAATGATTCAATTGTTTTTAGTTAAAATAGGTAGGAAAATTAATCAAAGCGTGTTATCTACTAGGCCTAAAATGGTTTTAGGTGACATGGAACGCTGCGAGTGGAAATCACATGACAAACCTCTACTTGTAGCCAGGTAATTCGAAAGATTATTTCATACGCAATGCCTAATGGAGAATTACTAATCGGATTCTTAGAGTTAATGCCAAAATAGGAAACAAAAAGCAGCGGGGATTATTAGTTCATTACTGGAGTCATTTATGTAGGGATTTCTTTGGTCAAAGAGAAATGTAAATAAAAATTTAGTTGAACATTTTATCACGATGTTTCTCAATTCTTTACTCGAGATAGTTAACAAACGCTAAAAATTGGTTTATTCTTTGAACCTTTGTTTTTAATAACTTAACCTCACCGAACATGATGGATATGGTTGTGCCATGACCAGAACATTACCACTTATGTACTTCTCTACGACAAATGTTGTCGCAGAACAGAAAACCTTCGAAACATCAAGAAGAAAGGAAGAAGGGGGTAAGGAGAGGCGCGAATTAGCCAGGATAGAATTGAACTATAAAGCTGTGATACGAGATTAAGCTCGAAACTTAGAATTTTTTTTTGCACACGAGCATTCAAGAATTAGTTTATTCTTAGACTGAGAAAAACGAAGAAAACAAAGCGAAATTTCCAAGATATCTGTTCGATTAATAGCTTAGACTTGACGATGAAAGTGAATCGGTTTTAATCGGAGATGATATAGTTAAAAAAAAAGAATTTCAAGCCAGAAATAAAAGAAAGTGAATTATACAGATTTGTTAATTAGTAATAGTTGGGACTAGCAACAATGTGCATTGGTTCCTTTGGGCCCACCAGCGATTGTCATTCTGTCTAGAGATTATATGCAACTTTTGAAAAAGGCTAAATCTCTCTTAAAACTGCTGCATTTATGTGTATTGTTCTTTATGGAGTTAAGGAAATCATGAGCACAAAATAGATTTTGAATATATGAAATTTAAATACCATGTAAAAGGAAAATAAGACAAATTATTGTTGGATTGACAATTTTACTGTCAAGAGATCATTTTCAGATCTTTAATTAGCAGGGATGCATAGTTTTAAATTTAAATATGTAAAAAAATCATATTATAAAATTATAATAAGTTTAAACAACTTATATAAAGTACCTATGAAAAAATAAATAACAGGAAAGTAGATGAATTTTGGAACTGTTTAAAAGTTATTGGACAAATCAATCATTATTCAGATTAACTTTGGACATATTGTTGTCTACTGAAGAAGACAAAGTTTTGATGTAATCAGCAGAAACATTTTTTTAACATCATGGATCGCTTCCTTATGATCATTATTTTTTTTGTTAAATTGAGAGGCAAGTGCGTAAACTTCTCTTTTTGATGGTTTATAAATCTTATATTTAACTTAGGTCGTAACTGTTGAAGCTAAAAATACTTGAACTTTCATGCGCGCCCATAATTAACACATTCATATCGAGATTCATTTGTGCAAATAACTTTATCAATCCTACATTTTTATTTTTATTGTATTTTTTTTATTCTGAATGCTTTATCTCTCGGTCTGAGGTCTGCGATGCAAGCAGTACAGACTGGTGGCGACTAACGATTCTCAGTGCGCAGTGCAACTAAAGAGCTGCGTAGCACTGCTCAAAAGTCCACTCATATTTATTTTCATAGAATCCATTACATTTTCCAATGTTTTTTTGAGTTAAAAGAGCCAAACAATACAATTAGTTTGCCCTATAATGTTGGAAAGCATTGCCGCAAGGCGTCAAAACCACCAGTTCCGGGTTCCCTTGAATCTTTAGTTAAACAATAACTTTTGATCTAAACCAGATAGAGCAACAAATTATGTATCAAATAAAAGAGCATAAATTTATAAATAATAATAATGATAAAAATATATACTTAATAGAATAACACTATCTATTATTATTTTATTATTGGTACTATTATTATTATATTTTATGAAATAATAGAAACCCAATCAGAATCTAGGAAACCATCTTCAAGTTACAACTTCACAAGGCCATTAAGCAAGGATTTGAGGGATCTCCATGGCCAAACAGTTGATAACTCAGAACCTCCACGTACCGTTAACATATAATGAAAGCTTGGCCATCTAAAATATCTCACTTATATTTCAGCTCTGTTCACTGGTTCCCAACTTCCAAACAGTATTTCCTAAATTTCAGAAATCACCGGAAAATGTAGGAAGGCCCATCGTCAAGCCATTGCATATGGAACGGATGAATCTATCATTCAATTCTGGCAGATGGCTAAGAACAAGACAATGACCATGTAAAACGCAATAAAAGTCTTTATGAAACTACATGAGAAACATCTGGTGGAAAGTCAATGAGGAGCAAGTATCTCTGGTGAAAAAAGAAGGAAAAAAAAGGAGGAGCATTTGTACTGGAATAAGACAGTGGGTTTGATATAAGAGTTCCAGATGCAATCAAGGGCTTACAGAACAAAAAACATACAGACGGTTATCCAGAGTGAAGAAAAACGAAGATATGAGGTTCTACAAATACCAACAGACTGAGAGGAAAGGTCATGGCATTTTTGTTTCAGAGAAAATCCCTGCAGGAAGCAGAGATGAATAAAAAACTGCAGCATAGACAAGAAAAAGGTAAAACTAATCATTTTTAACGCCACAGAAAAATTCAAGTTTTACTCCATTGTGATATTTAGCATATAATTAACAATTAATAACTTAACAGGTACTATTTCACAGCTGGAGCAGAACAAGACGCTAACACTGAAGACATGGATTACCATGAACCTCGTCATGGATGTTCTGACCAAGACAATGTGACGAGTATGACAAGGAAGTTTCCAGGCAAGGTCATGGAAACTTTGTTTTAAGTAAATTTATCGAGGTCAAGAGAATTCTCAAGCCAATCTATAATGCATATGCATCTTTTATCAAAATACAAAAAAAAACAAACGAACCTGAAGAGGTAGTAAGCCTTCTTGAACCAGTGCCAAACTAAAGGCTATACTGGTGGAGTTAGTCAGACCACTCTCGATCCAAAGGCTATACTGGAAGAGTTGGTCAGACCAGTCCCGATCCAAAGGCTATACTGGTGTTCAAAGGCAGGTTGGATCCAAATCAGTGCACGTTTATTTCTGAGGTCCAGCTTGCCTGGTGTTCCCGCAGTTTTCCCCTTCATACCTTCTCCGACGCGTTTGGCTTGAAGTTACCATGAACACCGACGTCATTGCTATGGATGTAAACAAAGGGTTTCTAGGGAATACCTAGCCGTGATTTGTTTGTCAAAACCACTGCATCACTGGCATAATGTAACTACTGCGATATGTGGAGCCATTACGTATGTACACACATCCCAGTCTACTTCCTAGTTGTACTAACAAGCACACAGAGGAAGTACATATGCCATGTGTGTATCAAACAGAACAACCACAGATTCGAAGACTGTGCTAAATAGCTAAAGGTGTGTAGGAAAAGGGAAGTTGAGGAGCTGGACAGGATATCAAAAGGTAATAATAAGCCAACTCAACAACAGGGCCATAAAAATCCGCAAAACACAAAACCAGCCCACCAGGGAGGCAATAGGAATAATGTAGTTACAAATCTAGTCTGTCAATTGACTCCAACAAATGTTTCTACCATAACTGAGGAGAATCAACAACAGTATAGTGTCCCAGACCTAAGATTCAGTCAGTTAGAGACAGCTGAAGCCAGGAAAACCAATTCCCAAGCTACACAAGCCACCCCACAGGTGTTCCTACAAATAAATCAACGGAACAGGAACAATATTGGAAATTTTCTGGCACAACCTAGTCATGACTATGATAATGATGAAGCAGAGCAAATAGGTATCCTTTCCAAAAAAAGCCCCGCTTATGTAAATGTTATACAAGGAACAAGTGCAAATATGGAATAGCAGGCAAGGGTTGCAAAAATCCTTATTCAAAACCATGTGCAAAGTTCATGAGAAATGATCTGGAGAGGTATGGGTGTACGCTAGGGTGGAAATGTGAAAATTACCATTCCCTTGTGTGCAGAAGCTACCTTAGTACGAGAGAGTGTAACAATCAAAACTGCAAGCATCTACATATAAGAAGAACAGCCCGTGCAGTGGAGGCTTAGGCAAAACAGACACAAGAACCAACACAAACATGGAATGATCCTCAGGCGAAAAATAGGCCAGCATGGACGGTTCAGAGGAGAGCAGGCAATACACATTAAACGGGTGAGGGAGCTACAGTACTGGGATACAATCCACTAGAAAGAGAGATCAAACAACCATATCAGCATACAGACCAAGGACTAAGACATCGTTATAATCAAAATCAAAACACGAACACTAATTTTTTAGACAAAGTGTGGGCGAAGCTAGTGGAGATAGAAAGACAAAATCAAACCACTCTCGGCAAAATAATCGATCGAATGCCCTATCTAGAGACCCAGCACAGAGACTTTTAACTTCTATAGCGGAAGTGTCGCCTATACTAAACAGCATATTATAGGCAAACATCAGGGGGCTTTACTAAAAGAGCCACAGGTCGAAAATCCCATATACTGAGGAGCTAGCAAAATGGGATGATTACTTTTTAATGCCATTCACAGAGTCCCATCTAACTGAAAACCACATGGATGTAGAGCTACAGGTCAATAACTATACTCTTTACAGAGCCGATCGTAAGCAACGAAGCCACGGAGAAGTTGTCATGTATGTGAGACATGATATATCAGCTAGCACAGAAGTGCTGCTGTCTTTTTCTCATGATCACACGCAAATATTGGTCTTACATATGAAGGCTGCGAATGTTGTAGCTGTCACAGTATATAGACCACCGGGCACAGAGGATATATATTTTCAAGGGGTCATAGCAAAACTACAAGATATTCTTGAGGACTCAGCACTGGATGCGGATATCATAATAATGGGGGATTTTAATTTCCGACATATTAACTGGATCTTGCTGAGAAACACGGGAGGCGCCAGTGAAAAAAAATGTCAGGCCGAGAAGTTAGTACAACTCACCAAGGACTACTTACTCACACAGATAGTACAGGATCCCACTCGAGGGAACAACACACTGGACCTTCTCCTGACAAACAACACAAGTATTATGCACTCTTACAAAAACCTGTAAACAGCAATGTCGGGCCATAATTTATTAATTGTGAAAACCAGGATAAAAACAAGCCAAAAACCTTTCGTGAATATGGAAACACAAGAACAAGCTGGATCGGCCCTGGCCCTACATTGTTTCAACTACCATGATGAAAATATAGACTGGGAAGACATCCGGACAGAACTTGGGGAAATGGATTGGGAAGAGGCCACCAGTGGAATGGAGCCAGCAGGAATCTATATGACACTGCTCGACAAGATAGAGTACGTATGCAAAGAAAAGGTGCCAAAGAAGAAAACATTAAATAGAAGGAAAAGGATACCACGCGATAGGAGGATACTCATGAAGAAAAGGTCCAACCTTAGGAAAAGCTGGCAAAAACTTTACAACAACAAACCAGAGAAAGGATGCAGAAGAAGCTGAAAGAACTGGATGAAGACTTAATAAACTCACATAAAGAAGAGAGAAGCATGGAAGAGAGATGGGTATTAGAGAACATCAAAAGCAATTATAAGTTTTTCTTCGACTACGCAAAAAAGAAAGTCAAAGTTTCAAATGCAATTGGTCCATTCAGGACAGAAAATGGAAATATGATTGTAGATCCTTATATGATGGCACAAATACCGCAAGATCAATTTGCAAGTGTTTTTAGTAGGCCAAGGACAGACAAGATGGTCACAGACCAGTGCAATTCTTTGGTATAACGGAAGCAACGAATGAAGAGTGTCTCACTTCTATCACAGTGACGAGAGAAGACATCATTGAGGCGATAAATACAGTACCAGCAAATGCAGGAGCAGGACTAGATGGGGTATCTGCACTTCTTTTAAAACAATGCAAGATACAGCTTGCAAGACTATTGCAACTCCTGTGGAAAAGATCATTGTATTCCGGATCAATACCCCAAGCACTTAAAATGGGTAGAATAGCCCCAATATACAAAGAGGGAAGTAAGGGACAAGCCAGCCAATACAAACCTGTGATACTAAGGTCTTTGAGCGGGTATTGAGAAGAAAAATGATGGAGTTCATTAAAGAAAAATGGGCTTTAACGATGGGCAACACGGGTTCAGGGAGGGCCATTCCTGCTTATCACAATTACTAATACACTATGAGGAAATTTTAGAGGGCCTACAGGACGGAGAAAATACTGATGTGATCTACCTTGATTTTGCCAAGGCTTTTGACAAGGTGGACCATGGTAATCTTCTGAGAAAGCTGAAGGCACATGGCATCTCTGGAAAATTAGAATATGGATTCATGTTTTTTTAACAGATAGGCACCAAACAGTAATAGTTGAAGGGAGTGAATCACAACCCAGCAGAGCAGAGAGCGAAGTTCCCCAGGGGTCAGTCTTCGGTCGGACCACTTCTATTCCTAATTATGGATTCTGACATAGATGAAAACTTAAGATACTCAAGACCCAAATCATTCGCAGATGACACCAGGATCCGAAAGGCTATAAGAACACAAACAGATGTGGATCTGCTGCAGGAAGACCTCAAAATAGTTCTGACCTAGGCAGATGATAACAATATGGCCCTAAATGGCCAGAAATCTGAGCTACTGAGATACGGTAATGATCAGGACATCGAAAGATCAACAGGGTATGAATGTCGAGGCCAAGGTATAGAAGCAAAAGATCAAGTCAAGGGCCTTGGATTACTTATGAGCAGTGATGGCAAATTTTCACATCACTACACCAAATCATGCCAAGCAGCCAGACAGCTCACTGGGTGGACCCTGAGGACTTTCAGATCTAGGGAAGAGGTGTGTATGCTGATCATATGGAAGTCACTTATCCTACTCAAGCTGAAGTACTGCTGTCAACTATGGTCACCAAACAAGAAAGGGGACATCATGGAGATCGAGGGTCCTCAGAGATCCTTCACCTGCAAAATAGAAAGAACACAAGGGATGAATTACTGGGAGAGGCTCTAAGACCTAAAATTATACTCTCTACAGAGGAGAAGAGAGAGATACATAGTAATCTATGTGTGCAAAATCCTGGAAGGAATAGTCTTCAATGTTGGTATAAGAGAAGACAGGAACCTCATAAGGGGAAGGTTGTGTACCATTGAGCACTTCATAACAGCATCACAAAAAGTGAAGACCTTGCTCCACCACAGCTTTAGGAAGAATAGTGCGAGATTGTTCAACGCAGTCCCAAGATCTGTGAGGGTCTTAGAAGGAGTGAGCATAGACACTTTCAAGAGGAACCTCGACAAGTGGTTGGCTGAACTACCAGACCAACCACCAACACCTGGATACATCTATTCAAACTCCAACACCCTACCTGAGGTTGTTCAGGAGCCCACTGGAGTACATTAATAGCCTTGTGTGAGTGGAACACCGACTCAGCCCAGCCACCTTAAGGCTGAATACATCAAAGGTATCAAAGGTAAGGTAAAGGTACAACGTTTAAAATTACCATCAACTTTGTGAAGGATCTGAATGATCCAGTGTAAAGTTTTCGGGACTTCAAACAATGTGAAACCTACATTGCCTTGAATTTTAGCTATCAAAGTTAGTTTTAGATTGCCTTGTGATACACTAACCAGCAAGAAAAAAAGAACGATTTTTCTTTATTAAAATATTTACAAAAATATGATGACGAGGAAATGAATTTTCCATGGTACATGAAAGCATGCATTCAATCTTATTTTATGAAGATTTCTTAGGATAGAATCGCATATTCAAGAAATTATACTAAATAAATAAAAAAATAATAATATTGGCACGTGTACAATATGAGGACGATCATTTACAAAAATCTTTAGCAAGCAAATACACTCGAAACAAAGCAAGATTTTACAACAATGAAACTTAAAACACTTAATATGAGGTGTTGAAGTCTTTGTTTTCCATTACATCGGCGCAAAAACGACCCCAGGATCACATCAATTTCCTTCAAAATTCTGGTTTTATTTTGATCCAATTTTGCTTAATTTTCGTTCTTAAATCGGTTACATTTGAAGGCAGCTAGTGTCTAACTTTGACTCCAAATCTCTTCCAGAGGTTCTTAATTGGGTTTAGGTCCGGATTGTTCTGAGCAGGCCACTTCATTACTTCGATATCCTTTTGTTCGAAATATGTAGTATTTTACTCGCATTGCAGTATAGCATGGTACGTAGTCTTGCATAAATACTGCTGGTGTCTTACAGATGCTCGGACTTCAGGTATAACATATTATTGTACATGGTTTAGGTAAACATTCGCATTTACCATTCCAATTATTCGCATTAGCGGACCAACGCCTTCAGACGAAAATATCCCCCATACACTGACGGAGCTTCTTCAAAGCTTGGCAGACTTTTTAACACATTAAGGGTTATGTCTGTCCCTTGCAAGGCCTCTAACAAAGTACCTGATATCAGACCCAACTAAATTCAATTTTCTTTCGCGGCTGAAATCAATTCTCTCCCAATCTTCGCCTTTTCAATAACATGAGCTTCAACCTATTCGAGTCTCGCCTTCTGGTTCTTCTTACTGATAATTGGTTTGATTGCTGGAGAACACGATTCTGAACCAGATGCATTCAGGCAACGGGACACTGTGAAACTGCTCACTTCTTTGCCACTATTCTTCTTGTTTTTTTTCTAGAAATTCCTGCTGTACTCTCGAATGGATCCTTTATTGAGAATTGCCTAATAGCTATCTCTTCTCTGAAGGTGGTTATGCGTTGTTAACCAAATTTTTCAGGAGATTTACAGGTTTTGTTTTTATTTTATAACTTCAGAACGCGCGAAATTACACTCTGGGACTCTTCCTATCTCACTTGAAATTGCAGAAAGAGTCCTCCCGAATTCTTCCAGCGGAGGTCAGGAGTCACTTTCACGTGTGGTGACATCTCTGCAGAGTGCGTACGTCAAGGTGGTTGTACAGTTCTACCTACTGAAAAAAATGTTACCAGATGATTTCAAGAAACTTCTGAATGTTCCTGAAAAGTTCGTTCTCTTATTTTGTACGTGTCTAGATTTGATTTTGCTAGTTTATTTTGTATAATTTCTTAAATATACGATTTTATCGTCTGCACTCTTCATAAAATATGTGAAATGTATCCCTTTATGTACCATAGATATTTCATTTACCTAACCATCATATTTTTGAAGATATTTTAATAATGGAAAATCATTCTCTTATTTTGGTCGTAGTGTATATCCGATTCTGTGGCAACGCCAAATAATCGCCATGTGTATGTATTGCCGCTAATTTTTAACAGTACTTGTTTATTGCGTCGTATTGAGGATTTAGTGGGTTTTGGTTTTCTCTGTTCTATGTTGAGGAAAACGAGTTACTTTTGATTTACACCAAAGTTAATACTGTAGTTAGAAATGATATTTGAAAGAAGGTATAGTTGCTTTAGGATCTTTGTAGATTATATACTAATTCCCGAGGTATTAGAAAGTCGAGTAATATGTAATCAGGTTTTTTCATTAACTTCCCCTTTCCTAATTTTTCAAATAATATTTACCAGTTTTATGGTTCGCAGCATTGACTGAAAAAATGGTCACTGCACAAAGAATTTCATTATATCTACTTGTGTGTTAAGTTATATGATATATGATACTGTTTGGAGACAGTCCTAAATGTATTTCTGAGAAGCCTTCTACGTGATGGTATTGAGGCATGCGATTGAGCTCGGATTCTTGCACGGAGAGGCCATGGTTACTAAGAAGGAATGTTTAATATAGGACATCGATGACGCTAATATGTATATAATCTTACCTCATATGTTAGTGAGGATGTATCATAGAGTCTAGCAGCCATAAGGTTGCGGAAACGGGAAACCGTGTTGCAGGGGTTTGTAGAGCGTCTGGTCGGTTTTCTCAGTGGTGGGTGTAGCCCCGTGAAACAGATATCATAAGTCATTGTCATTTCTTTGGTTATTTGTAAGGTTAGAAGGACTAGAAGACTTTAGAATAGGTTTTATTCAGGTTTAAGTGCAAAGTGGTATGTTGGTACTGGTGTCATGTTTACTAGTTTTATGCTATCTGTATGGACAATTTTCTATGTGAAAGTGGCGCGGAGGACTACGATCGAAGACATTAAGAAGTAGTGTCGTGAAATAAGAATTATAAAAGAACTAAAATATTAAAGTTAGGGTAATTTCGGGACTGTCGAATTTTCCTGGGTGAATTTAAATATAAATGGTGTTATAATTGTTTGAAACACATGGCATTATTGCCACTTGTCTTGTAACTTTCGTTATATACAATTCACTTATTATATTGCTATGGCTTAAGTTATAATAATTACGTCCTTTTATACTTAATGGATCTAGCTGCAGATGTAACAGCCATTTTACCTCTGCAAGATTTCTGTTTAAGACATTATAGACTGAATAACTTGACTTTTACCGGAAAGAGTACCTTGAAAATTAATCCACCTTGTTTAAAACTTGTAAGTTAGTTCCCCTTTGCTATTCTTGTGGTACTTTAAGGATTAGGCTGTTTTCTAGTATTTAAGATAATTTCTATCAATATCAACGCATACCGAGTGTTATATCATGAGAATGAAGATTTGACCGGTCTCACTTCGACTATTTCTTGATTCATCTGTTCTAGAGTTTTAAAATTTCAAAGATTTTGAATGGTTTTTGAGGTAAATATTTGGTTAATTTTCTCATCTCAGAAGATGATAGAAAATTTACATCCATTTTGTCCATTGTTTATAGCAAATGGTAGTTGTTGTTAACATGAATCCTATTTTTTGAGGAACAGAATTTACGAGATAGAAAAGGTTTTCTAATATTTTTTTTTATTTCATCTTTCTACTAACATATAATAACATAATGTGAGTATTCTTAATTTTGTATAATTTACATAAAAACCCATAAAACCTTCGATTGGAAGCTAAGAGCAACATTAAAGACAAATAGTGTTGGGTTTTATGTCAAATTACCATATCAAAAAAGGCTTCCAAGACAATTCCAATTTTCTGATAGGAATAGATAGATACCATGTCGTCATAGCGGTTGAAATAGTAGGTGTAGACTATTATATACTGTCGCCTCTAGCTGTTTTGTTGGAAAATAGTTCTAGAATATCCATACCTGTTCGTTGTCACGGGTGCTAACATAGAGGGTATTTGTGAAATTGGCTAATATTTGTAAGTTGGCCCTTATGTTCAAGGCAAGAGAGACATTCAGAGATGTATGGGTGAGATTGTTTGATCATGTCAGGAAAATAATACCCTTTGATTAGACTTTTTGTTGTTCTTTAGGAATCAATATTTGAAAATAGTGGAAAGTTCTGTTGATTCTCTTTGCTAAAGTCCTCAGTTCTTGTGAAATTTCGATGAATTCTACGCCACTTCGATCTATGAAATATAGAACACTTCCTCGTACAGTATAGTGATGTCTATAAGTGTGCGATTGTGCATGTTTAATGTCTTGTATGCAGATAGTTGTTGATACTTATCACAATTAATGTTGGCCAAGCAAAAGAAGAGCTTCTACTTTCCTAACGACCTCTGCCCTTTTTGCGAGAGAGGGCATCTGGTACTGAGTCATGATTACAGGGTCGATAGACTACCTCTGCGTTCTAATCCTTTACCCGTAAATTCAAACAGTTTAAACGGCTGTGTGGTAATTTATCTTGAAATACCTAAATTCATGAGTGGTTCTAGTCAGAGATAACTCTACCTAATAAATTATCCATATATAATGTTGCTGAACTTTTTATCTGTACCATAGGCTGATGAACCAGCGGATACTATGAATGGTTTCTGTTGTCCGAAGCAAACAAATGAATGATAAAATATAAAAAAGTATCGTTTTATAATCAACTCAACTGCTTAATGACATGAAACGTAGAATGTCTATGGCACGGATACAAGAGCTCTTGAGGATGCAAACGTGCGAGTACCAGGTGAGGTGTCGATCAAATACAAAACTAAGGAATGGTAGGAGTACCCAAAATCGATGCGCGTCAACTTTAGAAACAGGTTTGAGTGCGTTTGGTGCCAAAGATTGCTTAAAGAATTCAACCACATTTTTCTTAGCCAAAAGAAACGGATAACTGTGCTTTCGTGAGTAAGAAGAATCGCGAGACACAACGTGTTTGATCTTGGGCTACAGAGTAGACCTCGAAGCCGTGCCCCAAAAGATCAAAAAGACATTTACGTAGTCATTAGTGAGAACAACATTTGGTAAAACCAAATTGATACATTTGATGCCACCGCAAAGAAAGTGACACTAAGAACAATTCCATGTGAAACCTCCTCCCTTGCCCTATGCTGTTGGTGAATGTCCTCCACATTAACGATCTCGAATTAAATAAAAGAGATAAAATGTAGGTATATTTTCAACCCAATATTATGGAGGTCTCCTTGATAACGTATGCAACATAGTATCATAGTCTTTCTACTAATCAAAAATTACTGAAAAATGTTCCCTATGAAGGAAGGTCTCTTGAGTCACAAAGAAAAATCTAAATTGGAATGAGACTTACGGAAGTCGCACTATGCAGTTTAAGGGTCACCTCCGGCCTTCGAGAAATAATTTAACCTAACACGTACCAATTTCTCCATCTATTTGCACACCTATCAGTTCAATGAAATTGGCAGGAAACAACCTGGATGGAGTTCTTTCCTCAGTTTACGAAAAATAAGCGCTGGAGCTACATATTTGGTAGGAATGTGGGAAGATGCCCACCGAACACATCTAACAAAAAGTGTAAGCCTTGCTCAACTAAATTTCAAAGCCTGGTGTGGGGAATATTGTGCAGAATAGAGGCGGTAATAGTGCATGGAATGTTAATCAATCCTATCTAGTATACAAAGGTTTATCATCTGTTTGGTTCCCTGCCTCTAGAGATGAAGTCCAGTTGGTAGTCTTCATTAACGCGCTTGGAATGTTGCTTAAGCAGCATGTCGACTAGAAAATGTCTAGGAAGCGGTAGAAAAACACTGAGTTATGCCAACAGGGTCAATGATGGTGCTTCCGTCTTCTTAGAGAAAGGGAATGGGTCCTTCTTTTGCCTAATGTGAAGAGCAGCGAGCGTGATTTGAAACGAAAGGAATCTATCCCTCTGCCAAAGAAATTATCATTGGTTGAAACGGTTCGAACGGCACCTGTGGCGCTTATATGTACATCACTTTTCTCTGAGGGACGTCTCAAATTCAGCCGACCAGCAAGAAAATGAACACTGGCCAAAACAGCTAGACGTTAGAGAAATCAGAAGCAAGGACCACGATGATGAAGTTACGCAGGAGAACTCAACGGCTTAATCCACCAACCTAAAGCCATTGACTGAGATAGATAAGTCAGTCATTTCCTGGAAAAAAGGACACGATGCTTGATTCAAGCAACACAAATGTGGTTTACCTAACGTCAATGACTCAATAAAAGATATTTAACAAACTTATATTTGTCGTAGAATTGATCATAGTCTGGTCCAATAATTATTCTAGTCCTTGATCTGGACACACCGCTTTTGTTTAAGTCGGTGGTATTGACCCTATGACTCAATCCTACGATCATATATATATATATATATATATATATATATATATATATATATATATATATATATATATATATATATATATATAGGTAGGCTTTAATTTCTACTCAACGTGCAAAAGCTGGTTAGAGGCGTGTTGTGCCGTAGCCAGGATTCTCACTATAAAAGTCCCACTTGTTACTGGGGGGAGGTTTGTGATTGTTGAATTCTAAGAGTGCATAATACAAGTTGAATAAATTAGCCGAAGGGATGCTTAATTAAAGTCTTGCCAAAGGTACGTCAAAAGGGAGGAGCCACAAATAAACACACATACTCAAAATAAACTTTACTTTACACAAATATAATAATTAGCAATAGTTAACAGGAAAAAATAAGGATTAAATATTAAACACTGACGTTAAGCGTCTAGATTTATAATGACTCAATGGAAGTATCAATCACGGTTAATTAATTAGGTAATTTAAGAATAGAGGGACACTGGGTTTACAGATTACCATTAATTGATGGATTGGAGAGACGACTACTCAGGTCCAGACGAGGTGGTTCGGGTGGCGTCAGCACGAGTTTTCGGGTAGAGGAGGGATAAGACGACGGGTTCGGGGCTGCTGGCTGCAGTTCCGGTTAGTTCACTCCTAACTGGATGTGACACTAACAAATAGTAACTTCCAGTAACTATTTGGATGTTCCTTTTCTTGCTCAAGTTACGTTGAGCAACAGAGCGTACTCTTCTAGTCACAGACTCTGCGGGGCGGGATTTACTTCCAGGAACACTTTGAGACAGCGACCAAGTTGACTCGACGGCGCGTTGGTAGTCGATATGTTACGGCAACGACTCTCGTTCAGCGTGAGGATTACGCGAGTAGATTTAGGACACTGCTGTAGAGGGGTAAACGGCGATGTCATTTATATCGCGGATTGTGGGAAATCGAGAGAGAGATCCCATTCACGACAATTCGCCTATCGCAGCGCCTTCTGGACAATCTCCATGGTATCATAAAGAAAGCAAATAAGATTTAAGCTTCTTTGTGAGATAGGCGTTCTTTCGTCCGACTTCCTGTCGCCAGTTGGGGGAAGGTGGGGAGAGAGAGAGGAGACAAAGTCCAACTCAAACAACAAATTTCTTTCGTTCCAACGATTGTCTGGCGGCGTGTGAGTATATACGTTCCATACCCTCACAATATTCCAAATCCGAATCTGTATTCAGAGAACACAGAGATCAGTTTATGGTAGGAAAGGAAGCAAATCTACGAGAGTAATTGGTCATATTTTCCTCAGCATGGACACCAATCTCTAATTCTACGACAATTTTAGAAAGAACTAGCGATTGAACGTGTATTCCTCCCAGAGGGTGTTTCTACCGTTCAGGTCTCCGAAGCATGCCCACGGTGTCATATATAAAAAAGACAAGAGAATACTTCCCCTCCAAGCTGATTTGCATTCATACTGCGTGGGGGATTGTGGGAAATTCAAAGAAAGAACCGAGACATTTTCGCATGAATTGCGCATCCACATGCCGACACCAATCCAGTGGTTTTGGGTCACGAAACCCATATAACCAGGGAAGGTGGTATGAGAAATGCACCCGACCTAGTCTCTTGGAGATAGACTGATAAAGAGAAATGAAAGGTAATAAGCTTCCTCAACTCCACGCAACCAACTCTGAGTCTGAAGCAATTTCAATCCAGGAAAATGCCCTCCAAATCTACTTAAAAGGAACGGCGGAGGCCTTTTTCCTAAAAATAACCTCTTCGGGATAGCTGTAGGACATTTGTGGACATACATGAGAGAGCTAATAGCCATGGAATGCGCCGACGACGCTAGCGCCTTTCAGGACTTGACGAATAGACACCGCTCTGTACGTCGGCCTTCTCTTTCTTCTGCCGTTTTTATGCTGCGTGGCACTTTTGAGGAAAATAACCACTGGTGCATTCCGTCCTACTTTTGCCAGGTTGAAGGACCAGAAGGTCACTACCATCTTTCAGGGTCTTTCCTTCACCGAGTTGAGCGAATCAGTGGAGAAACGATGCCAATTTGTTTGGTGTGAAGCAGCCATGTGAAAGGATAGGTGTGAGCCATGGTATTGACTAGTAGACGGGCCGGGTGGGCATGCGTTTCAAGGTCTAACCAAATGAAGGGTTTATAATGTGCGTGGGTGGTACTACGCTCCTAGGTCTTAATGCATAGAATCGGAGAGTGTTTATTAAACTTCAGCGTCATAAAAGAAACCTGGTTGCTTAGACCGCATCAGGAATAAGTTCTTAGCCTCTATAAACGAAATTTGATCCGCAAGCTGGAAAGCTAGGATCTATTTATTTAACATTTACGAATTGCAATGCTTAGGGGAAAGAGTGAGATTCAGTACAATTCATACAATTGGCCTTCTCTTTATCGTGTACAGTTTGCAGAGATTTGGAGCGGACTGAGTTGACACTTCTCTATGATTTATTCATTTGACCGAAGCGCTGTAATTTATAACTCTTACACAGTAACGATACGAATACTTTCACGCGCTAGCAATTCTAATAAGGAGACAGTACCTGAGAGAGAAAGTCTCTAGGTTGAAAGTGACGAAGATCTTCGGGGTGAATCTAGAGACTATCCTTTTCTTCCTCTCCACCTCCTCGACCGTGACCCCTAATTGGTCAGCTAGCTCTTCATTAATATTTTAATGGATTAGTTTATCAGTTCACTGGCATACAATTCCCCTTAGCGAAAAGGGTGGCTTCCAAATAAATTGGAGAGCATTGGTACCTGCCAATGAACGTGGATAGGGCATTGTACTGATGGAAAATGTGCCTTTAAACAACTTGTTCCAGCATTTGCGCAAATAATTAGGAACTGCTCGACGCTGGCGAGCTCGAAGGTGCCCTACAGGCTTATAATGAACTATCTGCCAAGAGGTTCATGAAGTTCTGCTTTCCTGAGACATTTTGAATTATGGGGGGGTGGCGGATTTTTCCTTTACTCTTTCCACTTCGAGGGTGATCCGAAGACGGGCGGATTAGACTTATCAGCCTCGAGCAAGCCCTCTGCCGAATCAACGCAAGAGCTGACAATCTTCTAAGCGCCACTGAAAGGTGGAGACTATTTTGCTTCTTATTTTTTAGTCGGGGAGAATGAGGCTTCTGCCCTTTGCACCCTCTTCCGCACCGGGATGGCCCAGAGACTGGGCCTGCTTGTCTCGGTCTGGTTTTCGCCAAGATGAAGCAAACGTTAGGTATATTCTCTGTAAACTCCTAAAGAGAGTATTTGGTAACTCTGCTGAGTGAGCCAAGATTAGATTAAAATAATAAGCCCAAGTAATGGAAATTGGTTTTGGCAGGGTCGGGTCTAGTATTTTTTTCCATAGAAAAGAATGCTTTTTTATCATATTAACCTTTGGGTACATAACCATGACCATGGCACTATTAGGAGCTAGTCTTAAATCTTTCACTTTGTCATGTAATACGTCATTAACCGTTCAACTACTTGTGTAATCTTCACTGTTTAGTATAAATCCAATGAAGTATTATTCTACTAATTTAATATTTGATGATATATTAATTATAAAAACCACAAGAATCGTGTTTTTTATGAATTGTATGGTATACAGTACAGTATGACTGAATAATACTTAGAAGATCTGAAATAATCTATAAAACATTTATGAATCTTTTGTGATAACGCTTAAATCATTCAATCAAAACTCATTTCGCGGGCTGAAGGTCTGTATTACTTTTTTCTCGGTTCTTCAAATGTGTTCTGCCATAGCAACATATTACTTACCAAGCATTTCTAAATGATCCCCCTAAAATAGCCATTTTAAATGCTTCTAGTTTCGTATTGGTTAGTCTGAAAACCAAGTATCGTCTTCTAAAACCTGTGTTATTGAGAAAGACGGTTTAAAATAGAACTCCAATAGCGGATTTCCGACTGAAGTAAAAATGCCATAAGGGAGAAATTCCAGTACAAATGGAGATTCTCTTTAGTACTTCAAACTATAAATGCATGAGGCTCATGCGAATGCAGGTGTTCTCCAGTACTTAGGGAGTTAGTGAATATTAAAGTAGATGATTTGTATGTTCTTCTACAAACAATCTGCAGACTATACTAGCCATTTTTCTCTCAATGGTTTCACTGTTTGTAGAAGTTTTACCCCCCAAAATGCAATAGATGTGAAGCGTTGTTCATTACTTTCGCCAAAATTGTTGCTTGGATGTTATATGATCATTCGTTATGTTCATAGTCTTTTTATGTAGAAGATATGTCTCAAAGAGCTTAAAGAGTTTCGATGGAACTTTGATGAGAGTATGGTTTTGGGCTATGGAAGAGTCGATTATATTTTGGGGCAGATTCAGAGCTGGATGCGGATTCTGGTTCACCTTCACGTCCATTAACATTGCGAGATGGAACATTTTATGACCAATTTTAATAATTTCGTAAAAAGAACTGAAAAATCCAAGGGATGAACAACTTATGACGTTCTACAAACTACCACAATTTAATCCATATCAGGATCACGGTCCGTATCTGTGAGATCAAAATATATATTTGTAATAACAATCTTTACCAAGTCACAGGGCAGTAATGAAGAATGATAGAAATTTAGAAGCGCACCGATGTTTACCTAAGGTAATTTAAATTAGTATAATCAAACAGATTTTGTCTTTCTGTTAAAATTTAAAAAAGGTTATATCTGGACAAATACGAGATCCGAATTTACCATTTTGGAAAATCAACTTTTTTATGATAATTGACAAAATACTGAAGATAGACACACGATTCATCATACTGACTGACGGAAGGTAGGTTTCCAGAGTGAAGGAATTATATGAATTTAGTTTATTTGGCCGATGGCTGATCCGAAGTATAAATAAAGATTCACTCTGCCACTTCGAAAAAGCATAATTTTGTTCATAACTCACAAACTACTAATAATACCATATGAGTCTAAATGCTAGGGATAATTTTGCACGGTTGAAGATTTAAAAGGTCTCAATTAATTTCTGTCAGAATAGATGTGGAATATACTATGCACATAAGCTCAGCGAACGAAAAAAAAGTCACGTGAAGTTTAAAATAGTTTAAAATATAAGATCCTGTAGTTAACATTGAACGAGAAGAATCTGGGGGTGACTACCTCAGAAGTACATATGTGACGAAATTCAGAGATTTGCCAAAGGTGGTACAATTGTCTCTCTCTCAATTTGTGTGAAAAATGGGGCGCATGACAGATGTTATAGTGTAGCAAAAAAGATCGATTGTATTTAGGTCTACCTGTAATTACAATAATCACTGTCTGCAGGAAATTCCCATCAGAATTGTGGCCCAAAGACAATGGTGAAGGACTACCGGAGTGTTTCATGGCTTTTGGCTAAATGTCGCTCTGTTGGTTGAAGGCAGAAATTGCTGCAAGACGACAAAGCTTACTGAAAGAACATTCCCAAAAGGAATTGCATAGCATAAATATAAGGAATAAAGTTTTGCAAGATTCTTGGCGAAAACAAACAAAAAATGGACAGGAGAGGACTGGAATCGCATAATCTGGTTAGAAGAAACACGTTTCTGCCTGTATGTAAATTTGCCAACGTAGACCTCATGGAGCCTTCCAGGAATAGTGCTTGCAGGGTGCGGTTTAACATGTAGGAGGCTCTGTGAGGCATTGGGGTGCTTTACATATGCGAAAATGGCTCTTTTGGTTGAGGAGAAAAACAATTTGGATCAGTATGCCTTCATATAGATGCTAGACGGTCAGGTTTAGCCGTTTACCTTTGGTCTTAACACACAATTTAAAATTTCATTCATTATCATCTAAGATGTTAATTATCACGTTTTATGGGCTAGAACTGTGACTGACTGGCACGATAAACTTTCAGAAACAACCACACACCGGGATCGAGCCGCAAAATGACCAGATCTGAAATCCTATCGAAAATCTATGAGACTGCCTCGAACAACGTGTCAAACGCCAAGGACATCCACACAACAAGGCAGAATTGCACAATTCTCTCATACAAGAGTGGCTGAACATTGATGTGTATACATCAAGAACCTTATACACTCCATGTCACGTCCAATCACACTTATTCTCCAGGCTCGTTGAATTATTACACGCTATTAGTTACGCTTCCGTCCTGGGTGACTAACCTTTAGTCTGGTGAGCTTATTACAGCATTGTAATAGTAGATATTCTTAGACACCTAATAGCCGTTTTAACGGTGTTACAGTTGTTTTAAAAGGCACTGATTGTATGTGTTAGATTAATACTATTATAACCATTTGTTTTAACCTGATTGGAATTTTTTTAAAGATTTTTTCGAGTTTTAACGACAATGGCACACACAGTGGAATGCACTCTCTGATCTTTATTGGTAGGTAATTAAACATTTTTTTGTCTCCTTGTATGTACCTTTAAATGAACAACACTTCTATCCATTTTCTTTAAAATAATCCTTTAATTTCCATGAAAATTCCTCGAAATTTCACTTTGATAGTGTCCAAGATTCTTTACATAGAACAGTAGCTAAAAAGGTTATGAAGAGAAAGTCAACGCTGCGTTATACAAGAATCTGCATACGGAACTTGCTATTCCCTCTCTCACGGCAAACACGGTAAAGCAGTTCTTGGATGCTGACGCTATCGAGGCGATGAACTGGCCTGCGCTCAGTTTTGATTTAAACCTGATACAATTCTATGGAAGATATTCGGTGAGAAGTTTATGTCTCGAAAACTGAAAAATATTTAAGAAGAATGGATAAGAATGAAATAAAATCACAATCGAACAATCTGACATATTAGTGAAGTCCCGTAACAATGGTTTGAATACTTACTAATATTTTGTTTGATTTTCCATGAGTCACTTATATTGTTTTTTGGTTATCGCTGAATTTATACATATCGTTGTCTGCGTTTTGAAACATCTTTTCATGAAATCCATTACTTTCTTCGTAACTATTTTTTATCTCTTGCTCTATGAAGTGAAATATTCCTTGAAATTCGCCTCGGATAAATACAATCCGAGGCAAATTTCAAGGAATATTTTTAGCCTGTTTTAAGAAAATTATTATTGCTTAATTTTCGCGGGCATATATCTGGTTGAAGGAGATGTGAATGGAGGAATAAGTGACCGGATGAAAAATGGAATGACCTTATGGCATGCCTGGATTTATGGTACGCCTGGCTTTATGGCACGCCTGAATTTTTGGTACGCCTGGCTTTATGGCACACCTGAATTTATGGTACGCCTGGCTTTATGGCATGGTGGCGAGAAAGATAGTACACGGCTAATGTTTTAAGAGAAAAGTGTCTGGCAAAAGTTTTATAGCTCAAAAATGTGTATAAGTGCACTATGTATGAGCAAAGAAGAAAAGGGTAATGTTAGAGTATAATTTTTCTGCTCCTGATGAGAAAAAAATGGGTGTGTGTGGAGGGGGAGGGGGCAATCTAATCACATGTGATGGTTAAGGTTAGATTGGTGGATAAGAAGATGTGAGAAAGGTGAAAATAAAGGAATGGTGATGACTGAAAATGCTATTGGATGAGCGAGAGAAGAAAGAGTATGTGGAAAAAATGCTTGAGAGAAGAAAAGAGGATGTAGGTGGATTGGACTAGAGAAAATGATATGTGTCGCTACATAGGATGTATATGGTGTGTTGTGAATGGAAAAAAGAGAATATAATGATAAATGTTGGAGTGGTAGCGAGAGGTGTAATTGTTGACGCAGCAGAGTCCAGACGTGTCAGTCAGGCAGATGATGATCAATACATAAAACGGATCCGAAACGAATGAATATTTATGAGGGAGGAAAGAGTAACAACAAGGAGTAACAACAAGGAAAAAAGGTACCCTAGGAGACCTTACGGTCCATTCAAAGAGGGTACCATTGGACTTGCAATCGAGCGGGCACAAGGCTGCTCAATTGTTTTGCGTCCCTAAACGGCCACTTTTCAAGACCTTGTCTAGTCTTGACTTGAACTGGTCAACAGATTCACTGTTGACAACTTCCACTGGAAGTGCGTTCCACTTACCGCAGATACTGTAGGTGAAAATGTTTCCACACAGATTGCGGTTGTAACGCTTCAATTCAAGTTTGAAGCCGTGATTGCGCGTTCTGTTCTCACTCAGTGTGAAAATATCCCGGTAGTCAACATTGTCGAACCCTCGAAGTATTTTGAAAACTTCGATGAGCTGACCACGCAGTCTACGGGTTTCCAGCGAGAACAGATCTAATTCCCTTAGTCTATCCTCATAACTTTTATGTCGGATAGAGGGAATCAGCTTGGTTGCCCTGGCTTGTACGCGTTCCAATCTCGCGATGTCCTTTCGCAATGAAGGACTCCAAAATTGTACGGCATACTCCAGGTGCGGTCGGACAAGTGAGTTGTACAGGCACAGTACAATCTCCTGGTTCCGATAACCAAACTGGCGCTTAATATAGCCTAGCATCCTTTGGGCCTTTTTCTCCGCCTCAATGCACTGTTTCGAGAACTTGAGGTCACTAGTGATTGTTACACCCAAGTCCTTCTCAGTGTCGGTGGATTCAATTGCAGTGCCCTTAAGGATATACTGAGATTGGGGGTTTCTGTGGCCGATATGCATCACTTTGCATTTGCCCACGTTAAAAGGCATTTGCCACGTGTCCGACCACTCCCCAATCTTCCCAAGATCTTCCTGCAGGCGGGCAGTATTTCCATCCTTTGCAACGTTCATACCAAGCTTGGTATCGTCGGCAAATTTGGAAATCTTCGCAACCATGTCACCGTCCATGTCGTTGACGTAGATGATAAATAGTAGTGGTCCCAGGACAGAACCTTAAGGCACCCCGCTAGTAACGGGCACCCACTCAGAAGACTGTCCATTTACCACCAATGCTTTGTATACATCCCGTTTATGGGGTCAAAGCTTTAAAGAATTTTATGTCCATATTTTAGTAGCCATCTGTATTTTTGCCAACGTTGTTATGGACATTTAAAATTCGCCACCCCTAAACCAGGATTTTGAGCGGACGAAGCTCGTTTCTTTCATCTTTCTCTCCCTTTCCTCATTCAGTGTCCACTGACTAAGAGGGTCTTCGTTGGATTACGCAGTATTTTCTATACTAATTTCACACAAAATAAGGAAGATCAAATAATTTGTATTAGTTTACCCCATGAATTAATAAAACTTCTTTGCTTTTTACCTTTTTTCATACATCTGTCTTTCGTAAATACAGGGTGTCCGAAAAGTTCCTTTCGCTCGAGCACCCAAGCTCCCAAGCACCCATAAAGCCAAGGTCCCAAGCACCCAAGCTCCCAAACACCAAAGAACCCGATCTCCCAAGTATCAGCTTGCATAGCAACAGTCGTAGGTGTTAAAACTGCCCCGATACGTTTTGTGATCAGGAAGGGTGGGGGAGATAAGGTGACTGTAATAAAGTACCACATGGCAATTCTTTCTACAACATACATAGGAAATCTTCTCCCACTCCCTGCCCCGAAGACATATCCGGACAGTTTTCACACCTGCAATTGTTGGTATTCACGCCAGTGCTTTGGAGTTTGGATACTTGGAAACGTGGGTGCTTGGGAGCTTGTGTTCATGGAGCTTGGGAGCTTAGGTTCATGGGTGCTTGGGAGCTAGGGTTTTTGGGAACTTGGGTGTTTAAGTTCTTCGGAGCTTGGGTGCTTGAGAGAGATTGGGTGCTTGGGAGCTTGTTTTTTGAGGGTGCCTGGGTGCTTGGGTGCTTGAGAGCTTGGGACCTTGGGATCTTGGGTTCTTGGGTGCTTGGGTTCTTGGGTGCTTGGGTGCTTGAGTTCTTGGGTGCTTGGGTTCTTGGGCGACAGTGAGAGTCTTTAACCATTGTGATCTTGGCGAGACTATAAATTTCCAGTTCATAAGAACTTTTCGGACATCCCCAATATATATATATATATATATATATATATATATATATATATATATATATATATATATATATATATATATAGTAGGAATATGAAGACTCAGGTGATTACACTAATCATTTATTGACCGGACGTTTAGGACCTTCACTAAGACCATCTTCAGCGACTGTGTCGACTAATGAGAAGGGGAAGGTATATTAACGATAACAGTTAAAAGAATACATTAAATAATGGCTAAAAAAGCGGATGGAGACAAGTTAAAATAATAAACTTGACAATTATTGAGTTTAAAGTAAAAACACAAATATAAATATATAGAATTAATTAATACTATCGAGTGTAATTTTTAAAAAAATAATAGAAAGAAGTGAAGTTATAACATATGATTAGTGTAATCACCTTAGTCTTCATATTTCTACTACATAGCAGATTCCCAAGGAACAAATCAATTACAAGTACGCACACAAATATATATATATATATATATATATATATATATATATATATATATATATATATATATGAGAAACTAACAAAGTAGCGCGTGAGTAGAGCAATAAATGCAAAAAATACCACAGGAAAATGAAAGGCAGATTCCAAGTACTTTCGAACTTCTTTAGTTCATTATCAAGGAATAACGAAAAATTTACAAAGGTGGTATATATATATATATATATATATATATATATATATATATATATATATATATATATATATATATATATATATATATATATATATATATATATGTCAAACAGAATAGCAATGCCACACCCATGTACAACGAAAGGACCCAAAACAGGAAAATAATATCAAAGACGGATGTGAAGTATAAAACCAAATAGATAAGGTCTACTTCCGGAAAAGTCAAACCTGTGCCCCCAAAATGTAGACATTTATGTGACTAAACTAAATACCTAATACCCAATTAATTGTGAATACATAAAAATAGACAAAAGAGACATAACTAAATTAATAAATCAAAGGGCTAAGATTTTAAATGGACAATTTCGTTATAAATAAAGCTTTTGAAACAGGGTCTAGTTTAAAAGGACCAAGGGATATTTTAAAATTAGGGGAGGAATTAATGAATGAGCATTCAACAATACTTCTTTGAATAAAGTCATTAGGTTTGTAATTAAATTTAGCAGAATTCCAATTGATATATATATATATATATATATATATATATATATATATATATATATATATATATATATAGCTGTAAATCATAATTGCAGCTTCTCTTCCATATGAGTTTTATTAATAAAATATTATATGTACTCGCGTTTACCAAAGAACTAATTTGTGAATCGAGTATTTAATATATGGCTGGAGATTAAAAGTAGGTCTAGGAAGATTTAATTTTATCTTGATTTAATTACAAACTAATTAAAAATAGGACTGGGAAATTTCGCCTTCCTTCAGGCATCTTCAGACGGAATCATTATTTCTAAGGCGGGGGCAATGCAGTGTTTCATTAAACTTGCCTACTTAGCCGGTGGGGCACATGGACGACGAGAGTGAATTAATAGCGAAGAATGAAACCTTATATATATATATATATATATATATATATATATATATATATATATATATATATATATATATAGTCATTAGTGTTGATGCTAACCAGTCTAATCAACTTTACAACTAAGTTAAGAACATAAGCAACTTTTCGGGCATATCGCCCATCTATACGTTCTAAAACCATAAACCAATAGAAAAATACAATAATATAAGATTAAATTACTATGGACATTAAGATTATTATATAATCTTATGAAATATATGAAAACAAAGAAATATGGAAATATTTTCCTTTGGCAGGAGTGAGCGAAAAATAGTAATATAAAGCAAAATTTCAATTTCATATATCGAAAAAGATTAAAAAGTATTGATTTTTATGTTTGGTTGCTAAATCTGGGGATGATGTAGCTTCACATGCTGAACCTGGCAAGCCTGAAACCTAAGATTTTGTGAGTAGGGTACGATCATGCCGTCTCTGTCGAAGGGTTAAGTTTGGTGTCTACCAACTGCAACGTCACTAAACTAAAAGGCAGATTATCGTGTGAGAGAAAGAGGCGATTCGGGCAGTCGCTATTGTGGTCACTGATCCATTGAACTCATTATGAGTTATTAGTTCTTTGATCTTTTTAGTTTTTTATAGCTTTATTCTCTCAAGTTCAAAATAGTGTTAGTTATTTTGCTCTTTGCGCGTATGCTTCTTAACGCGTACCTTATCCTTAGAAGTGACGTGAGCTTTTGATATTCTTTCAGCTACGTTTCGTATGTATCCAACTAAAGTTATATTTATACCCAGTACTTTACTCTCTGGAAAATATCGGTAGAGTTGTCTTTCTACTTCGAAATTCTGTACTGCATTACTTGTGATCGGGACTCTGGTTGGCGCTGCCGATCTCTATCGTTTTCGTCCTTACCTGAAATTCCCCATTCTTGTATTGACTGAAGATTAATTGACTGATGTCGTCAGCGAATTGCATATTTGGCCAGTCAGGCATTTTAGGTGTTGACAAGATGATCTGTGTCACCATCAAATCATTAATTGGAGTACATGGCAAAATAAAGTTCATACGGGAAGATCCTAATTTCGCTTCTTGTATCCATGCCATGTTCTGATATGATAACAATATCGGAGTCTATCTTACGGATAACCTTTCTATAAACAAAGCCTTTTAGCTCCCATCCATTCACGTTCATATACATACATTTTTTTTTTTAATTTACTAGTTTGATCATTCATATTAGTTGTTTGGTTTGATTTCTTAGGCTACCTCTCTTGTTTCGCTGTTGTTGACTTTTATAGGGTAAGGGGATCCTTGCCGCTCCGTTTTTTTATGGAATAGGCTCCATCTTTTATGAAATGCTTTCGATGTGAGGTTTTTTTCTTGTGATAACGGCTCTTAAATCTATCGTCACGGGATTTGATCATTGTAGTTCCATTTAAATTTTTCTATTATTATATTATTCAATCAGTGTCAGCTTTGGAGTGTTCTTCTTTGGCAAATGATGTAGTTTCGTTATTGTATAGATGTAAGTTTATTTTCTAGTAATAGGTATACACATTCGAAAGTAAATTGATAAAAGTTTTACCTTTGAAGATCGTTGTTTGCTTCGTTCTCTTATATTCGAGATGTTTGTCTCTTTCTGAGTCAAAATCCGTTTTCCTGTATAATTGGTTTGCGATTTTAGGCTTGCCCTTATTCTCTTTTTGGATCAATTTAAGGTTCATGTTTTTGCGATGCTTGTTATTCCATATTCGCATTTTTTTTCTATTTAGCTAAATATTTTTGCAGCATCTTACTTCATTATTGTTACCTTGCTTGGAAGGTAAATAAATTGAAAATAAAATGCAAATAAATTGCTTTATTTGCATCCTCTGGATCTTTAATAGGCTGTTTTCAATATGGTGTACATTGCTATAGTAGGGTATAATACTGCCGATTTAATTATTAGTTGGTATATTTTACTCTTGTTTGTTGTTACTGCATATTTCTCCTTCTACGTAGATGTCCTAATTTTAATTTTTGTATATTGGAATAAGTCTAAATTTGTTCTTGTCAGCAGTTATATTTCCTTTATGTTAGTAATTATTTATTGATGTCATTTCTTATATCATTATTGCTTGCTTTGGTTCATTTCTATTCGAAAATGTCGCTAATTGAGTCACATTATCTGCGAATTGTATATTGAGGCATCTCTCGTTTATAAGTAGAAGAATATCTGTGTCGGGTCAAACTTCCGCCTTTCGGTCGTCTAGCTTCTAGTTTAAACTTTATTCCTTGGTGGTTGTCCAAATTTATGTAAGCTTGTTTTTCCATTAAATAGTCGTAGGGGGTCCTTTTAACCTTATTGTGAATACTCAATCTCGACGAAAAATATCAATATTAGCATATTTTTTCTTTAACTTTAGCTATTTTTTCAGGGATGACGTTGAGCTCCATCTCAGTCTTCTACTTTACGAAATCCGAATTGCTAAGATGTTTAACAAGTTGTCCTCATTTAGGTACTCTGTTAGTCTTCGCTGGATTTTTTCTTTTGTATACTTTCTCGAAGAGGTCAGGCTCGGATTTAGGTCTGAAATTTTCTACCTAACACGAAAGATTTTCTTGGTTAAGGCACAGAAATCATTGTGTTTAGCTTCAATGTGTCGGAAAAGTTATCTGTATTAAGGAATGCATTAAAAACGCTCCTTAGTTCCTCGAGGGTGTAATTTGTGGCTTCTACATATTTTTCATGTTAAGCCCAGATTTTCCTCTTTTTTATTGTCCGACGCTAATTATATTATCGTATCTTTTGATTCTTTTATTGTTATATTCGTTATCCATTTTCTCGTTGGTATCTATTTCTTCATATAGTGCCAAAATAATTTGGTTTTAGCCTTCTATATCGGAGTTTTCGCGTTGATTCGATATACTATAATTGTCCTTTCGTCTTTGATTTTTAATTTGTCTTTTGAAGTCGTCTTTTATTTGATTAATCGTTTTCTAGAATTTCTTTGATTTTAATTCTTGATCTATTTCACTTCTTGTTTATCCGTTATAAGCGTTACAGTAGAAGTTCTGTTTTTCTTCTTATCGTGTTGTATTGTTCTTTTCTTTGTCCATTTCTTCGTATTCTTCATGCTAGTTGTATTTTTTCAGTTGCGAGTGACTCTCTATCTCGGTCGGTCGATCAATCCCCGTTTTGCTTTTCTTTTTTGTATTCTAACGAAATTTGAAACCCTTATGTTGTTTTACATTCTCTTTAGAATCATATAATTGTCAAAGTGTTCCCAAGGTTAGCCAAGGAATTATTTTGTTGTGGCAATAAACATCGTAACTATTCGGCCGATTTTAGCGAAATTTGAAACCGTTGTTATTTTACATTCTCCTTTGAATGGTATAATTATAAAAGTCTTCCTAAGGTTAGCCAGGGAATTATTTTGTTTTGGCAATAACATCATTAACAGTCGGCTGATTCTAACAAAATTTAAAACCCTTATGTTGTTTAACATTCCCTTTCGAATAATATAATTGACAAAGTTCTCCCAAGGTTAGCCCGGTAGTTATTTTGTTTTGGCAAGAACATGCTAACTATTCGGCCGATTCTAACGAAGATGAAACCTTTATGTTGTTTTACATTCTCTTTCGAACCATATAATTGCCAAGGTCCTCTCAAGGTTTTGAAGGTCGTAAGGTCATAAATCAGAACAAGTAAGAGCACGCGACCCTTTGGTCAGCTGACCTTATTCATATATATGTATAATTTTTATTGACCATTTAATTTGCTATACTGTTCTGTCCTCCTGAGTATTATATCCTCCGTTTTTTCCATCGCTACCGAAATTGTAAGGAATCATTGTCAATCTCTTCCAGAGTGGTTTTCTTAACTGGTTAAGCACGTAATGGCTTAGTTGTTTGGTATAAACATTCCAGTTTGCTGAGTGGTTGGGTTTTCATTTCTTACTAGGGATTTATATTGATTTTTGATTGATATTTAGTAGGGTCGCTGTAGAGCCGCGGCAGATTATCTCAATCACTTTCAATGGGTTAATAATGGTTTTGTTGCTGCTTGTCTTGTGATATTGGTAGGGAAATTCGGTCTCAATCTTTGAAGTGGTATGAGGCTTATCATGACATGTATGAAGTTTCCGGTTCTATTTTTATGTATGTATCCGGTTTCATTGCAATGAATTTACTCTCCATGAAAATAATCAGTAGCCTGCTATTGAAGATGTTTGCGAAGTTGGCTATTGAAATTATTAAGGTTGAGACTTCTATTTTTATTTCTATGGCAAAGTAGGCTTTATTTGGTCCTTGGTAGTTCTGTACTCTAGGTTCTTCTTTATGACTATAGCAGCTCAAAGAATGGCCTTGTAATCCACCATCTGAACAGATTGTGAAGTCTTTGTTGGGGCAATTGGCGGGCGTATGTTCTTTCATGGCATAACAACGGAAACAGACCCGAATATTTACGAAGATGCTTCTCTGAAGTATTAGTGGGTGGTGTCTTCTTACTGTAGGCCAAGATACCTTTCTCAACGATTTCTGTGCCATTGTCGTTGATTCAAATACTATCTTTAATACATAAGTGTGGTCCTTCATGTATTTTCAGGCAGGGCTGATTATCATTTAGCTCTTGTTTAATTTCTTGAAAGGACTTCTTGCCAATCCAAGATTCAATTTATCGCCATAACACGCTTCTATTGGTACGTATATGAGGGAGTACTCGAGCTTTCAGATCAATTTTCTTTCACCGTGATGCTTCCTGCTGATGAGAGTAGAAATTTTACGTCGTTATTTTGTGGGCAAATGACTGTGAATTCGTGAGGAGTTTCGATACCTCTTATTTATGAGATCTTCAAGTCAAAGAATACCTGTTGCACGTCTTCTTGGGGTTTGATTTTCCTTTCGTTGAGGGTTTATCGCAGGGGTTCTATCTTAGGAATTATGTGTGATAAATTGTTTTATTTGTAATTTTCCACAATACGAGGGGGTGTTTCCTCGGTGAACTGAAAGATATACTTCTGCTAATCATGTGGGAGAGAACTACCTGTCTAGACCTATTTCTACATTGCCTGTCTGTTCCAGCACGAACTTTCCTTGGTAACCCTATTTGAATACACCTACACCTATCTGCATATCTGCAACTGGCTTCCAATCCGTGGAACCCTAAAGACTTCACCTCCTTTGGCCTTCTAACGGATCTCAGCTGGAGTTTGCTTACTCCTAAAACCAATGCTTCTGGGAACTTGCCGTCAAACAAGTTATATACTGCTAGCAAGAAGGAAGAGAGAGATGAATAATTATAAAAGTGGGAAAGGGGTAGGAGGAAAAGATAACACCACTTTGATGTGCTACCTGGCATAAAGGCAACATGAGAGATCTTTAATCAAAGAACTTAATTCGTTTCCTTTTATCTTGTTAAATAGCGTTTTTTAAATCAGTATATTTTAGAAAGATGTTCTTTGGTAGAGAGAGTTAGCTTAAATAGTTCATTACAAATAGATTGATTATCAGCACTTCACAAGGTGTCTATCGATTCAAACAAAGTTCGTAGAAAGCTAAAAAAGCAATGAAATGAAATAAAAAGGAAAGTGAAAAAATAGGAACTCTTAAACTGGCTTAGGAGAAGAGGTGGAAGAGCCTTGCACTCCTTTGTAGTCCTCCTAAACCATTCCATCAGAGCCTTACCAGAGTCAGAGTGGGGAAAGAGGAGATGGGGAAGAGAGGAAGAAGAAAGGTTCAAGATTGAACAGTTAGAAGTAAAATAGGAGGTTAAAGGTAACCTAGGTAGTCATTGGACCTAAAACCTAACGTGAGGCCCAAACTACGGTGTATTTATTATCCTATTTACTTGATATTCATCCATTCCCGTCCCTCGTTTTTCTCTGCAGACCCAAGACTGTGAGTTGAAAGAGAGTGAAAGTTTCAGGGTTAAAATCGAAGGAAGTAAGAGACTTGCAAAGGGTTGCTAGGTTGCCTGGGGGTCAATCTAATCTTTACACAAATAAATTTACTAATAGGCGTCATGATAGCATAGTGCTAGGACTTAAACCGTTTCGTAGCGATCAAAAACATTTAGTTTGTCGAGCCCATTTATATTTTGGTCCAGAGGCGCAACATAGTAGGCCATGGTGCAAATGGCCTAAACGGGGAGAAAATATAGAAATTATACCATCATCTAGACCAGGGGTGGGCAACCTTTTTAAGTGGGTGTGCCAAAATTGGGCAAATCTTTGCGTTAAAACTTCCTCACGTGCCAATACTTGACTAAAACACAATGAAAGGATATAAAATTAGGGATGTTCTTTTTATTCATTCCCAACCCTTTATGATGCATAAAAATTACAAGGAAAAGATAGTCATTTTACCTAAAAATATACATATTATCATATTATATTAAACAGAATTGAATCTTTATCATTTTAAGCAGAAAACAAAAAATCTAAACTAGAGAAAGAAAAATTGGGGACCTCCTCATTTATTTACCATCAATGAGACTTCTGCTGCTCCCTCACTGATAACATAATTTATAACAGGTTGTACACAATGCCGTTGTTATATAAAATAAATTGGATATACATTTATTTAGTTTTCTTAAGTTCAGCATTTGGCTTCGCGTGCCGGTAGAAGTCGTTGGCGTGCCACGCTTGGCACGCGTGCCAAAGGTTCCTTACCCCTGATCTAGACCCTCATCTCCTATTCCCTCAGAAAACTAGTAAGGCGTGCTGAAATTAATGCGACGACCGGTATGCCAATGTTAATCAATGTCGCTATTAAATTAAATGGAGAGAAAGGCGAATTTCTTATAGACACTGGCGCAAGCGTCTCGATTATTCCCATCAATCTCGTACAGTATTGCGAAATGAGAAATTAGAGTGTAAATATTGCTACAGCCAACGGTGGTCAGATATACATACACGGTGAAGTCATGCTAGACATAGTCATACCCAGTTTACACCGTACCTTCGATTAGATGTTCCCAGTCGCGGACATAACATCACCCATTCTAGGAGCAGATTTTCTCGCTCATTGCGATCTTTTTGTAGACTCTGGTCAAGGCCTTTTAGTAGACAAATGCACCAAGTTATCTTCTAAAATTGAACAATAAGAAGACCCGTTAGTCTCTATAGTTATTAATGACCTTTCACACATCCCCGAAAAATGCAAGACTGTGATTCAAGAAATTCAACTCAATATGCAACCTACAACAAGTAGACGTCGTTAATCCTCCACCACATTCCGTATTTCATACCATTGAGAGAGGGAGTTCACCACCAACTTTTGCTTGCGCAATTTGCCAAAGCAACTTTTGCTTCTCTATGGGCATAACCGATTTACATGGGCCAAAAAAATATCAAAAGAATAGAGAGTAGTGGGTGATTTTTGCACGCTTAAGGCGATCACCAGGCCCAATCGTTATCCTCTCCCTAGAATTCAATCTATGGCTAATTATCTTCACGGCAAAACCATTTTTTCCCGTCTCGACCTAATTACAGCGTACCATCAAATCCAAATGAATAAAGCAGATATAGATAAAACCGCTGTCATAACTTCATTTGGACTTTGGGAAATTTTAAGACTCTCATTTGGCTTGAAGAATTCCAGTTGAAACTCCATATGGACAGAATATTTCATGATTTACAATGTGTATTCGTCTATGTCGACGACATTCTTATATTTTCCGAAAACGAAGAAAAACACATCTATGATTTAGAAAAGGTACTTAAATTTTAGTCAAAAACGGACTTCGTGTTTCAATCGAAAAATGTGAGTTCATGAGAAGGGGAATTGAATTCTTAGGCCATCATATCTCAGACTCAGGAATACCCCTCCCCCCATAAATCTCCATATGCCGTTACCGACCGACTACAAAGAATTACGCCGTTACCTAGGCATGTTGGGTCACTATCGAAGAAATATGCCTATTTTCGCTGCACGGAATTGGCACGCATACAACCAAATGCTCGAGAATTCATATGGAATGATGCTACACGCGAAGCATTCCACAATACGAAGGCAGCCCTGGTAGAATCAATCACGCTAAAACATCCCCTCCCGAATGATTCTCCGTATCAGTTGGTGACTGATAGTTCCCAATATGCGGTGGTTGCTACTCGTCATCAAATGGTGAATGGTTTTCCTCAACCTATAGCCTTTTATTCGAGCAAATTGAGCAAGACACAGCATGTTTATTCAACATATGATCGCAAACTTTGGCAGCATACTTAGCAGTCGTACACTTCCGACACATGATCGAAGGTCAAAAGGTAACTCTGTGTACGGATCATAAACCACTTATTTCCGCTTTCTCATCACCGTTACGTGCGAAAACTGAGAGACAGAAAAGGAATTGGACAGTGATATTGGAGTACATCAACGACATAGCCTATATACAAAGAGAAAATAACGTAGTTACTGACTGTC
Organism: Ceratothoa steindachneri; assembly: GCA_963969495.1. Classification (NCBI taxonomy): domain Eukaryota; kingdom Metazoa; phylum Arthropoda; class Malacostraca; order Isopoda; family Cymothoidae; genus Ceratothoa; species Ceratothoa steindachneri. The sequence goes on from OZ018327.1 coordinate 91,772,222, forward strand.
CGTCGAGAAACGTCAACGCAGTCCTGGGTAGACATACTTGACCTTCAAGCATTGGCAGCAAAACAAGCGAAAGATGGCGAAGTCGAAAAATTCCAATGTAAATTTAAGCCATTTCCATTTCCTGAGAATGTTGCCCTCTGGTGTGATGTTTCCTCTCAATATCCCAGAGCGTTCGTTACTTCGGTTTGCAGAAATACAATTTTTAGCCGACTGCATAATTAACCACCTCCCGGCATCAAAGGATCCCTTAACTTAATTAAAACTAGATATTTCTGGCCAAATATGGACAGTCAAATAAGCTTATGAACGCGAGGATGCATGTTATGTTAATCTGCAAAAATAAATAGACACACGAAATCCCCGGTTCGCCCCATCAATGTTACAACGTCGAGATTTGAAACCATACACATAGATATCATTGGACCCCTTCCTCAGTGTACACCTCATGGCCAATCTTACTCCTCTAATGATCGCTATATAGTCCCATGCATTGACAGAGCGACTAGATGGATAGAAGCAATACCGATTTCCCATTTTATAAGCGGCGACGGTAGCTTAGTTCTTCTTAGACGGCTGGATTTCTCGCTTTGGAGACCCTCTGTACGTGATTACCGATCGGGGAACGCAATTCGAGTCTAAACTTTTTAAGGAACTCTCGATCCTTGTTGGTTTTCATCGTCTGTGAACAACGGCCTATAGACCGTCCACGAACAGATTAGTAGAAATGGCACATCCTACTTTGAAGACTTTCATTATGGCACGTAAACAAGGCTGGATATTGGCCCTTCCAATTGTTCTATTGGGAATCAGATCATTGCCCAACGAATCAGGTTTTCCCCATTTACCGCTGCCACAAGTACCACACTTCTTAATCTTAGGTCACTTGTCAATTCCTCATCATCTAAAAGTAATTCAAAATTAGTGACTGAATTAGCGAAAACAATGATACAGATAGATTTAGCACAAATGTCTCTAGGACACTTACATGCGAAAACAAAGTGTTGGTTCCTAAAGACTTGTGCGACGCTACGCATGTTTATGGACCTGTCGATCGTATAAGAAAGCCGTTAGGAGCGCTGTATGCTGGTCCATTCAAGGTTATCGTTCGAAACGACAGAGTGTTCGAAATAGAACTCCCTCATGGACGTGATGAAACTGTGTCAATAGAGAGACTAAAACCTGTTAGACGCCACAAATAGATCATAAATCTGTAAATAAGTATAACTATTCCGGCAATGACCATATCTCTGTAAATATCCCCGACTATATACGAGGGGTGCTCAATAAGTTTTGCGAATCGGTAGGGCAAAACAGAGGAAGGGGGATGGCTATTTGTGGTGGTGTTAGGACAAGTGTTGACAAGTAAGGAACTGCAGCCGCACGCTCCTGCGTCGTCTGTTTAAGAAGCAGTAGCTGATCGCAGATCGTCAGTCACAAATATTTCAACAATGGAGAAGGTTGAGCACCGCGTAGTGATCAAATTTTTGACCAAAGATGGCAAGAATTCAAAATAGATCCATGAACGCATGGTTGTAGCGTACACCGACACCGCCCCTTCCTATGCAACCATTGCTCGCTGGAATAGGGAGTTCCGCCATGGTTGTGACTCCCTTGAAGATGACCCCGTCCAGGACGCCCGTCAGACGTGACCAACGAACACAATGTGGCCCGTGTGGAGAAGATGACCCTCGAAAATCGACGGGTGAAAGTCGAAGAAATCGAGCGAGAACTTTGAATATCACATGGAAGTGTTATCAACATCATCCACGTCAATTTTGCCATGACAAAGGTCTCTGCCCGTCGGGTCCCTAGAAACCTCACGCCCCATGATCGACTTCAACGTCGTCAAAGTTCGGAGAAGTTGCTGCTCCTGTACACCCAAGATCGGGCGGGATTCGAGTCACGCATAGTGACAGGTGATGAAACGTGGGTCTATCACTGGGATCCAGAGACCAAGCTCGAACGCATGGCCTGGAAGCACACAGACTCTCCGACCCTTATCAAGTTCCGGACCCAACCCTCAGCCAGGAAGATCATGGCCACCATCTTCTAGAATTCTGAGGGAGTGTTGATAGTGGTCTATGCGCCTCGTGGAAGGACCATCACAGGCCAATATTACGCCGAGGAACTGGCTGGGTTTAAGAAGTGCATCCGTCAGAAGCGGCGCGGCAAGTTAACACGCGGTGTCCTGCTCCTCCACTACAATGCCCCTGTCCACAAGGCCAGAGTTGCACAAGCTGCTCTGAGCGAGTGCGGATTCGAAGAGTTCAACCATCCCCCCCTACAGTCCAGATCTGGCCCCTAGCGACTACGTTTTATTCCGCCAGCTCAAGGCTGCACTGCGTGGACGCCGGTTTGGGGACGATGAAGATATCCAGCTCGCCGTCTAGGAGTGGATTGAACAACATTCGGGAGATTTCCGGTTGTCGGGAATTTGAAGCCTCAGGGACAAGTGGCGCAAGTGCATTGAAGTCGAGGGTAGTTATATTGAAAAATAATTAAACACTTTTCCTCATATCTCGTTTCCTTTTATTCGAATTGCAAAACATATTGACCGCTCCTCGTAGGTGATAGTAAAGTTAATGAAGATATTTCTATAGAGAATAGGGAATCTAATGTGAACAAACAAACAAATAATGATAATATTACAAATGTGTGTTCGCGTTTTGGTAGGCGAATAAAGTTTGCAAGAAATCCGTGTTATCATTATTTTTAAAGCATGTTGTGTACCGATAGACTCATTGTAAGCTAATAACCAAATGTATTTTATTCTCTATTTTCTTATGTTATCAAGATGTAAATATATAAATAAGAGTGTAGAATATCGTTTGTTAACGCAAACCAATATAAAGTGCACATCCGTTTTACAACTATATTATCTTAGTTGAACTGGCGAACCCCGAACTATGCTTGTATATATGTGTAAATTTGTTCATTAGTATATGATATGTATATATTCTATATTAAAGATACTAAGTATCTCTCTCGGGGGAAGTGATGTGGTACACATGGTGCACACGATATATGTGCATGTTGTGGTGCACAAAAATATGTGCACACACAAACCCATGAAGTAGTAATGTGTACACTCACCCAATGTAAATAAATTTATGTGTGTGAAACAAAACAAAAAGAAACTCAAATGAAACATTGTAACATGTAACAGGATATTTTAGAACCATTCCCATTTTTGATTTCCCGAGAAGATTTGGTCTTCTCGGTTTGGAAAAATAAACATTAAGAGAAAAGAAAAGGGAACCTTAAAATGGGTTAGCTCGATCGTAACGACACTCGGTGAGCATCAAATTACAACCACAATATCATATTTCAGTAAATTTTCTCACAATAGAAAAGGCTTTCAAATGTATTGTATATATATGTATGTTTGTAAATGTGTCCAAGTATAAAACGAGCAAATCGAGGAGAGAGAGGATCATTCGAGAGAAATCATTTCGAGGGAAATCATTCGATAGAGGGCATTCGAGAGATTTGAGGAGCAGTTACACATATCGCTCGCGGGTCATATTAATCAAGTCATTCACTCCGCATTAGGATATAGCATTAAGAGAGTTGTATTTAAGCATCATCAAAGATAAGCTCGTAAAATCGATACTCAATCTAATTCGAACTCCTCCTCCATTTGCTACCTAAAGCCACTAAATAAATAAAACTGTAGTCTTCTTGTTTTCATTCCCATTTTGCTTGAAGGCAAACTCATATCAGAATTTCTGCTCATTGCCCAGCCAAAAATAGTCATCATTGCATTTTGGAGTCGGTTAATAATTTCTCGAAACGTTATCGCATCACCCGAATCCGGTTTTTAACGATCAACGTTTCGCAACACTCATATGGGGAGGGCAATAGCAAAGGGGATCACAAAACGAGGTGGAATATAAATATATCTGGTGACCGACGAAGAGATCCTTTCATCTTTCAAGTCAAACTTGCAAGAAAATTGAAATGCTCGAGAAACGCGGTCCAAACGACCATTAAAAGGTACAATGTGACCAATTATTTCAAAAACCGTGATGGTCATGGTCTTAAAAGGTGTACAACTCCGAGGGAAGAGAGGTTGCTGAAAAGGACCCCTATGGCCGATAAAGAAAAACACCTCTTCTGATGTACCTGCTGAGTTTCGGGCAGCAACAAACAAAGAGATATCAAGACGAACAGAAAGAAGAAGGTTATTAGAAGCTGGACTCAAAGGGTGTAAGGCTAGAAAGAAACCATGGCTGTCTCAGGTGAAAAAGAAGAAGCAATTGTCTGGGCAAAAGTGTATGAAGAGCATGATGATTGGGCTAAAGTTGTTTGGTCTGATTAAAGCAACTTTGAGGTAGGTTGTCCACATTAATTTCAACCAACTTATTACTCTTATAAACATTTTTACGGATACCACAAATTATCAGTAAAATTTTTATTTATCTTTAGATCTTTGGAACCCCTGGAACTGTTTATGTTCGTTGAAGAGTTGAAGAAGCTTATAATTCGTGATGTGTTGTCCCAACAGTCAAATTCGGAGGTGGAACTATAATGGTTTGAGGCCTCATGTCGTCTTCATGTCCAGGATTGTTGTTCACTTGTGAGGCCAGAATGAATTCCATTTCCATCAGCATGTTAGACCCGGTTTATCAACCTTCGTTAGGTAAAACTTTCAATGATGACACACCAGATGGTGTAATCTTTCAACAAGACAATGCTTCCAAATATGTCCTTTAAACTATTTAATTTATTATTAAATGGCAATGTTATACATTTGTTGAAGTCATTAGTGCGGGAAAGCTTATTAATCTAGCCTTTAAATATAATAATTCCTTAAACCAATTGATGATTGCCAGGAAACCCAAAGAACATATTAACATAGGAGTATATGCAATACCATGCAACGATTGCCATAAAGTATATATAGGGGAAACGGAGAGAAATCTAGACAAGAGATTGTATGAACACAAAAGAGATATTAGAGTGGGCAGCGAAAGCAGTGGAATATTTTGCCATGTTAGAGACAAGAATCATACGATCGATTTCAATGGAAGTAAAATGGTATTCAAATCGGCTAACTATGTTAAGAGAAGAATCGTAGAATCGAGCTTGATATCGTTAGTTCCTAATTTAAATCTATCTGAGGGTCAATTTTCTTTTAATCCTGTAATAAGAAAGCAAATAAACAAAATAGTAAAATGTTAGCCCTTCAATATGTTCAGGCCTAACATCCCCCCAGATTAGCCACAAGTAGGGGATTGGGGAAAAGAGGGGATCTTTCCCGATCTGACCTTGTGTTATGCTTATATGCACTTTTCTTATATTTTCTATCCAGTGTCAGTTGAAAAAGGGTGTGAGATACACCGAAACTGTTCTGAATTAAATTGTCTTCGGAGAATGGGGTTTAATTCTTCATATATATATATATATATATATATATATATATATATATATATATATATATATATATATATATATATATATATATTTAAGTAACAATACTAAAATTTTACATATATTAAAAGAAAACAAGTTATTTAGGTGGATGATGGTAGTTTTTCGTTGACTAACAAACCAGTATCGAGTGCTCGGAGGTAAAATGACTAGTCCTCATATGGCATCTATTCCGAAACGATCCAATGCCCCGGCGACCAGTCGTTTTATCTCAGAAAAATATCCCATGTCCCTTTGACCAAATGATTCATCTTATTACCGATCCCATGCCACTTTGCCATTCCTATCATCTCCAAAACGCTCCCCTGACCCTTTGACCAATCCTATCACGTCCGAAACGATCCCATGCCCCTTTGACCAAATGTTTTATCTTATTTACGATCTCATGCCCTTTTACCAATTTTAAAACAACTATGAAACAATCTCATGCTCTTTATATAACTACCCCCCCCCCAAAAAAAAATCAGTCCCGTGTCGATTTTATTCTTTTCCTTGAACCATTCCTTTCATTTCTTCCAGCCATGGCTCAAAGTTGTATGTTTAATCTCATCCTTTTCGCTGCGATAATTTTTAGTGCTCCACTTCATTCACTGAGAAGTGATAAAATCTCAATTCACTTGCTTAGGCCTAATTGCAATGAAATAGGCGGCCTTAAAGTCTATTTCCCATTTATTTATACCGAATTCACTTACGTTTTTCCCTCAGGAGGAACAACAGAGACTGGGTCACATTGATTTTAACGGAGAAAGATACTGATTCTAATTTAGAAACGCATCTCCCCCGCCCTTCCCTTTATCTCCAATTTAGGATAAGACCACCTATTATTTTCTCCCCGACGATTTCAGTTATTAGGGATGGGGTGGTACTTGTGTCAGCACTTAAACCCATCAGGGTTCTCCCCTTGTCAGAAGAACCCTATCCCGTAAGGGACACAGCGATTTGCTTTCCTGGCCACCATACTGACGGAATTCAGCGCCCTGTTCGGCCCCAGCTAGCCTCTTCTCCTTCTTTCTGCCACCGTGTGTTCTTACCCTAATTCCCCACTTTCCCTGCAACCTCTCCCACAACTTTCTCTGGCTAACCTTTAATTTTACAAGGTAGACACTGAACACCTTCCTTTCATCCTAACTATCCCGGATCGGGACTGAGGGTGGAATGGACAACGTTCCCTCACCCCTGAGCTCCGGTTTGGGGTGATGAGTTTTTAACAACTTGCTTCATCTGCGCCCACACCTTTCCCACAGACTCCATCTCTCTCTTTCAAGATCGATCAATTTTACCCCGTGCCTAAGTTGGAGCCAACCATCATGCCAATGGGCTGCTAGGTCACTAAGCGGGAGGAGTGGCCTCAAATGGCAGCATCTAGTTAGGCCCGCCACGTATTTACCCCTCACAGAGAGGGCTACTGCATGGGGGTGATGAGAATTTGCGTCCCTTGGCAGTAATAGAGTCACTATGCCCATGAATTGATTTAATAACAAAAATAATAATAATACTCATCTACTATCTTCCCCCCAACCATCGATGGAGCCGCCTCCGGCACCTCCACTGATAAAGTGGACGTCCCATCCCTGTGCTTTCGCAGGGGACACTCCAAAACTCTGACCGGAAAGGAGGCTTACTCCTCTCCTAGGCCTACGGGTTTAAGGAACTTCCCTCACCCCCTTCTCTGGAGTTACAATTTCGGGAATCACTCTTTCCAGCGGAAGCTTCTACTTTTATTTCAAAGGGGACTGCCAAGAAAGCACGTAAACGGGTCAAAATTAACCGCTCCCGGTGAAAGCGGTTCGATAGAGCCAACCCCCTTAAGGGGGCAAGGGATGGCAGCGTCCACTGGTCTGTGCCCCCTAATGTCCTGCCCGCGTGCGAGACTAGCTTGCAGAGGGTCAGTATACATGCCTCCTTCTCTTCCTCGCCGGATGCCGTTCGCCAGCCCAAGGAGTGAAAAAAGTTTCCTCGAATGGGACCTTTGATTTCTCAGGGAGGGTAGGCCATATGGAGGCCCCCACGTAGTTGGGCATGGTCCCAGAGGTGACCTAGCCCTAGAGGGTGGGATCTTTCATGGGGCTGAACCTGGGCTTCGTGTCAAGCACAGAACCCGTAAACGCCCCTATGCAAGCCCCTCCTCGGACGACTCGGGTCCAAGAGGCCTCACAAGGAGAGGAGGGATCTTCTCCGTCGGCTGGTGCCCCTGTGACAACCATGACCTTCTACATTTCAGAGAATGATCTTGCTGAGGCCGGTCTATCTGGCCTAGGGGCTCCTGTGGCTTGTCTGGCTCCGGGGCTCCCGCGGGTGGGAAAACCCAGACTAATACCTAAAGTGCCCAGAAAGAAGCCTCGATTACATCAGGGCCCGTCATTCAGAGGTTACCTGACGTTTTTGAGTCTGCTGGTTTCAAAGGCTTCCTCGTTATTCGCTTTAGTGATGACAACATGTTGACTAAGCGCAACATGAACCATCCGAGGAGAGCTTTAGGTAGCGTGATTATAGAGAGACGAAGGTGACTCTTTGCTCGAACGGTAGCCTTCTAGCGAATGCGTCGAATCCCTCCGAGGCGACCATGATAATTCCCTTTGAGCACTTGATGGCACGCCGGTGAGTGTGACGACACACTCTAACATGAACTTTGTTAAAGGACTAATTTATGCGAGGGAACCTTAGAGCTGGCCGACCATAGAGGTGTCAAGGTCGAACGTGTGGTGAGAAAACAGGAAGGGGCCTCGAGACCCACTCCTACACTCTTCGTCACGCTCGACTGTGATAAGCTCCATGAGTCGATGTGTGCCGGTTGGTATCGCTACCACGTGAAAGCATTCGTTCCACTTCCGCGGAGGTGCTACTACTGTCACCACTTGGGCCATACTAATCGCTCCTGTAGACGCGCAAAGTCGGGGTTACCCGGAGTCTGTGTAAGATGCTCCAAGGCCGCACACAATAAGTCTAAATCGTGTGTGGCCAAGTGTGTCAATTGCGGAGAGCTGTACCCTGCTTCTTTGAAGCAATGTGGTGCGTATCTCCTTGAGAAGGAAATCCTGGCAGTTCAGGCCTAGGATCGTCTCTCATTTCGCAAGACTAAGGACCTGGTCCTGGCGCGCCCGGCTCTGCCTGGGACATCTTATGCCTCAATGTTAAGAAAGACACATTCTGCTCATGCCCCCCTATAGGTCTACGAACACGGTCGTTTCTGTACCTATTTTGGACCCATCTGCGGGTTCTACCCACCCCGCTGGCTTCTTTGGTAGAGCTTGTGGCATAAAAGGCTCACACCCAACCTCGGCTAAAACCAGCGTTCCACCTCCTTCTTCTAGTTCGACCGTTTTCCGTAAGGCGAAACTGACACGTGTCTCCACTATGTCGTTCGACTCGCAGGAGGCAAAAGCCCTGAAGTTGGTCGTGAGGCCAACTTTCGTGGTTCCTAAGGCTGCCCCCGAAAGGAGAACAATACTAAAGTATAGGGTCTTTCAATAAGGTTGCTTAATTTTTAAATGTAAATAAAAAAGTTGTGTGATACATGCACTCAATTTTTTTAAAATTTTAAAGTACGTTTATGGCACTAAGTGTGGAATATCACGTCGTTCAAATGTCCACCGCGGCTTCGCTTGGTGGAACGTATTGGGGAGGCCCAATTTTCGATGACTTTGTCGCATAAATCTGGCTGAATTTGCTGGATGGTGTAAATTATGTTGACTTTGAGGACATCAACTGTTCGCGGATTATTCGCATAGACCTGCAATTTAAGGTAGCCCCAAAGAAAGTAGTCTAATGGCGTTAAATCGCATGATATCGGTGGCTAGTTGACGTCGCCGCCACGCGAGATGACCCTGCCCTGAAATCGCTGGTGGAAAATGTCTATCGTAGCGTGCGCAGTGTCGCACGTAGCGCCGTTCTGTTGTAACCGCATGTCGTTAGTATCCATATCAGCATATAATCCAGTTGAGGCCACAAGAAGTTGCTTATCATCGATCTGTAGGTCTCGCCGTTGACGGTTATGGCAATCCCATCTTCATTCTCAAAAAAAATACGGACCGCTGATTCTGCTAGACGAAAATCCGCACCAAATAGTGAGTTTGTTGGGATGCAATTGATGCTGGTGTATCTCATGTGGATTGTTTTCGTTCTAAATCCGACAATTTTGCTTGTTCACAAATCCATTCATCCAAAAATGAGCCTCGTCGCTGAAGATGATTTTTTGCGCGGAACGTTTGTCGAACGGAGCACTGATTTTGATAATAACATTTGATGATTTGCACACGCTGATCTGAACCACTGACACCGCCTCTGGGGAGACTACTCAATTAATCCAAGGGGTAAAGTCCTTGCCGACCTGATCGACGAGCTGGAGATAGGTGTCGTAAATGTGGATGAGTTTACGCACCACTGTCCTAGAACCGCTTCATTTCCATGCCTCGATCTATCTTTTTGCTTTCCGGATGCACCGCCTGATTTTGGGTGGATGGCGATCGATGACCTCCCTGGTAGTGATCACTTTCCCATTCAAATATCATTTTCTGTGCCACTGCCACCCGAGACCCCGCCCCGTCGGTGCTTGGTGCGGGTGCGGTGGTTCGCATTTCAAGAAATTTCTGATTTTTATGGCTCAGTTGAGGAGTTAAGGTCAATAGATGAGGCCGTTGAGTTCTTCTCCGGTAACCTCATCGCCTCGGGCATAACTACCATTCCTAGAAGGTCTGGCCATTTCGCACGCCGACCGTTTCCATGGTGGTCAGCCTAGTCTGAGGCGGCTCTCATACAGAAGCGTTATGCCTACATGCGCTATAAGCGCGCCCGAAAGACTTCGCTGTTGGTGAATTTCGTCGAGCAAGGGCTAGGTTCTGGTGTATTACGAAGCACGTCGCTACTTTATTGGCGGGCATATGTTTCTTCACTTAACGGAAAGACTCCTCTAGCATAGGTGTGTAACCGAGTCAAAAGCATTTAAGGCAAGTTCTCACAGGAACCCACTCCCGTTCTCAATGGGAATGGGGCCGCGATCTCAAAACCCGCGTCCGTGGCGGAATCCTTTGCGACCGCTCAGTGCGCGGACACTACCCCTGGTACAGACGATGTCCCGACTGGAAAATGCTGTCTCCGAGGAATTACTTCGTAGACAGCACTATGCCACGGTGTTTTCTATCTAGAGAAGGAATATGATACCGCATGGTGATACAGTATCATGGAGATTCTCCACACGATGAGGGGGAGGGGACTCCTCCCAATTTTTATATCTGATTTTCTGCAAGATCGTCGATTCCCCGTATGGGTAGTAGGAGACATTTCGGGTCCAATGGAGCAATAAGAAGGTGTCCCGCAGGGAAGTGTCCTCAGTGTCATTTTCTTTGCCCTGAGCATCAACGGCATCACCTAGGTGCTCCCGCAACATCTTTTTGCTACGCTCTACGTGGACTACATTTCGATCCCTTTTTGCTCGGCCCAGATGCCAACTCTGGAGCGTCGACTAGAACTGGCATTGAACCGCGTCTTTCTTTATGCGGAAGCGCACAGGCTTCGGTTTTGCTTAGCCAATACTTAGGTGGTGCACTTCTGCCGATATCCACAGCGGCACCCTAACCCAAACTTGTTTCTAAATGGGGTTCGCCTAGGAGTGGTGGACTCGCACCCTTGTCTCGGTCTTGTATTTGGTCGACCCCTCACCTGGGACGCTCATATTGGCAGCCATAGGTTCTCTTGTACCCGCGAAATGGATATTTTTTGTTCCGTGACGTTCGGCGTCTGGGGCACTGATAGGGCTACTCCCTTACTCTTTTTATTGATCCTTTCTTTGGTCGAAGCTCGACCACAGATTTTAGTTTTATGCATCCGCAACCAAGCGTGTATTGTGGAAGGTGGACTCGATCCACCACACCGTCCTTCGTCTGGCAACCGGAGCCTTCCTCACGTTCCTCATTTAGAGTCTACATGTCGATGCTGGGGAGATACCACTCACTCTGCGCCGTGCATCGCGCATTATTCGCCTGTACGCGTGACCCAAGCGCCAACAGCTCTCACTGCATTTGCAGCTGATCTCGACACTGCTTATGCCGCCGAGAGACGCCAGTTACACCCTAAGCACTTTGGTTTTGGGCTATTTATACTCCATGGAGAGCTAGGTATAGCTCTCGGACCGGTGCTCCCCTGGTTTTGTCCAGGACGCCACTCTAAAGGGTACCACCTTTACTTATTTGTAGCCACTCCTCTGCTCCAAAAGCTTCTACAGCACCAGGTGTACTGAGTTCGGCCTTTTTTGGAGCACACTTCGTGCCACGCTGGAACTGTGTCACTGTATACGGATGGCTCCAAGTCCCAAGAGGGGGTGGGTTACGACACCGTATCCCCTCTCTTTGCTTTGAAGTCAGCGGGGCTCTGCCAGGCGCTGAGTGTCTTCACAGCTGAGCTGGTTGCAATACACCAATCGTTACGGGACATAACGTGACGTGCCCGGTTCGGAGAGCAGAATGTGATTTTCAGCGATTTAAAAAGTGCCCTGAGTGCTCTCGGGGCATTGTGATCTCCGCTCCCTCCGGTTTGATATATCCTTGAGGCCACGGTTTTGGCGAGCCGGGCGGATATCGAGATTATCTTCTGCTGGATTCCTGAACATGCAGGAATTGCGGGGAATGTGCGTGCCGATGAGATTGCCAAAGAGTCCGCGAGGATTGGCCCCCTAAACAAGTGTTTCACTCTTCACATTACCGACTACAAGGCAGGAATATGGGCAGCTCTCCAGGCGCCTTGGCAATGAAGATGGGAGAGTGTCGGAGGGAACTTAAAGTTACGTGTAATTTCGCCACGACTGTTTTCTTGGAACTACTCCCCAATGCCGCAACGGCTTCAGTCCGCTGTATGTCGTCTCCCAATTGAGCACAGTCTCGGGACGCACCTCCATTTGATGGAGCGCTCGCCTGAGACTCATTGCGACGACTGCGTTGTCCCCCGAATGTTAGGCACATTCTGTTTGAATATCCCAGTCTGGGTTATCTTCGCGCCCGTTACTAGTCCCGGTACTGGGACGAACGGAGTCACTACGGCTTGTCCCTTGTACTCGGGAGAGTTTGTGCACACTGACTTTCAGACTATACGACTTTTTGGAGGAAGCTTGCCTCCTCCACTTTACCTAACTGTTTGTTGTGGTTCGCATGCTCTTGCACCATGGAAAGGCAGGCCTACCCCCAACACTAGAGCGTGCTTCCTTCTTGTTATCCTTTTGCTTTGTTTTATTTTTCGTTTTGTTTTTAGCCTATGATCTTTTTATACTTTTTATTTGTTATTTATTTTTGAATATAGGCTAGTCGTAGGCTGTAGGAGTACGGCGACTTATGCCCTAGTAGGCAGTCACCAGATGGGCTCCTATAAAACAAGCAGAAGATCCCTAATATGCTAACTCATAAATCTCCTCTCTGCACTTCTTTCACACATATTATACACTTCCCCTTTGATCAGCACTATCTCTCTTATACGCTGATTCCCATAATCAACCCCCCTCCTACGCGTCTCTTAATCCTTCCCAGACCCTGACATTTGTATATTCTCCTAAACAGTCTATTTCTATTCATTCTTCTTAAATGCCCACACCGCCTCAGAATAAACCTCTTTGCCTGAGTCTACCTTTCGCACACTGTGAGTTAACCCCACGTGGGATCTCTTGGGGCAAAACGGAACTTCTATGCGCTGCAGAAGTCCCGGTTAGGCCTAAATTGGTAAGCCTACCCCCCCCCCTCCAAAAGCGGTAGCCTCGAACCGTGTCCACCACGATTCACTTTTACACGGGCAGAATAGCCTCTGCATGAAGATTTGAGGCCATTCGAGAGTAGAGTTGTTTCCAGCTTACCGCACCCCCCCCCCCCAACTCCGGGGAGAGCCTCAGACATAAATAGCGCTCGACTTCCGTAAAGAGAGACAGAGTTGAGAAGTCTCGCCCAGACCCCAGAAGATTCCCCCTAGTTCCAAGTCAGGTGCTAACAACAAAGCAAAGTGACAGCTGAACTATTTTGTGTATTTGGAATTAGCCCCAGCCAGTGAGGTAATTCCACTTAACGATCGCCACCGAGTGATTTTTCAGACTTCTCTCATCAACTCCTGTCGAAGCCTTCCCTCGTTTCGGTGGCCGAAATACTCTCCCCTGGACCGGAAGTTCCCCCCCCCCCTGTTTCTGGAGAACCGTCATCACCTCAAGTGCAGAAGATATCCGTAAGCCAACCCCTCTCCCTTCAGTAACCCAATTGAGTTAATTCCCCCCCCCTCCTCATTTGAATAGTCTCCTCCTGTAATACCTTCAGTTCTGACTTCATAGTCTGATTTATAACTACAATTTCCCCCTTCGTTTACTGATGTGATTTCGTCCGTTAATTCTCTGAGGTAATTTTACCCATCAATTCTCTCATTATTTTCATTTAAATAAAATTATATTTTTGTACATACCTCTTTAAATAACCTTGAGCTTTGCCATTTCCCATTTGTTACCTGACCTCGTTGCACTCTCATCTCGCATTTCAGCCCTTCTAAACTAGCAGTGTTCCGTCCCTTCGTTTGTTCACCTGTAAGTTATCGGTCCCTCCCCCATAGATATAATATGGTATTGATGTAATATAATATCATACCACGACATATATATCTATATATATATATATATATATATATATATATATATATATATATATATATATATATTATATAAATTTGGTGTCAAGTGTGTTTGGGGTTTTTACAAACCCGTGTTATTTTAATTTCGACATTAGAATTTCACTTGTTATTCACGTACATCCCTTTTATTTTTTTTGTATTGTACTGGCAGAAGGCAAGTTCAAGTTAATTGAAGAACAGTGGAACGTAATCTATTTTCATTTTGTGTTGGACCCCACGTAATTAATTTTTTTTATGGTGTTCGAATTTTGGAGACTCTCCTGGTTATTAATCCAAAAGAGTTAAGGTCTTTGGTGTCCTAATTCCGGTAGGATCATTTTAACTTCCTTTTTTTCACGCTTAGAAACAGCAGAGGTAGGTAGTTGTATCTTAATTCCTTTTAGTGATCAAGGCCTTCACGAATATTCAAGTATTCGTTTCGTGTGGGTAGTGTCCTAGCTCGTTCGCGTATCAGTGTTCCCTCAGTTAACTGCGTAAAAATGTCATCCTTTGAAAAATTCAAGAGTCAGGGTGAAATGTTAGGTCTTTCGGGCAAAGACCTGCTAAATTACGTACAGGGAGAAGAGAGGAACGAACGGGCAGAGCGAAGGGAAGAGGAACTAAGAAAAACGGAGATGGAGAACAAACTGAAAATGGAGATTAAAATGGAGAAGAACAAAATGGAGGAGAACAAACTGAAGATGGAGGAGAACAAACTGAAGACGGAGATGGAGAACAAACTGAAGGTGGAGATGGAAATGGAGAAGAACAAACTGAAGATGGAGGAGAACAAACTAAAGCTGCAGATGGAGAACAAACTGAAGATGGAAATGGAGATGGAGAAGAACAAAATGGAGATGGAAGAACGTGAACAAATTAGGCAGCATGAGCTGGAAATGAGCCGAAATCAAATGGATTCTCAGTCCATCGGTTCTCGGGCTGAAATTCCCCAAACTCCTTCAGTTCACCTTCCTTCTTTTAATGATGGAGAGAACTTTGGGTTATTTTCGACCCATTTTGAGAGAATCTTTCAGATCAATAGATGGGATATCAAAAATGATGGCGTTGCTCGCTTACTTCTCCTCCTAAATGCCAAGTTAAGGGATATCTTCGTATCCCTCTCCTCGGAAGCAACATTGGACTATTCCCCGTTAAAGTCCGAATTGTTAGCCGCTGTTCATATGAATTGCGAATTTTACCGCTCTTAATTCCGCCAGGAAAGTATCTGCCCTGGCCAAACATTTCGACAACATGGGTACATCCTCCAAAGACACCTTCAGTGTTGGCTGGATGCGTGCAAGATTTCCTAGGTCTACGAGTCCCTTCTGGACTTCTTCCTTAGGGATCCGCTTTTAGCTGCCGTGGCTCCCGAAATTCGCGCCTTCATCAAGGATAAACGTTGCGCCATTTTCAAGGAGTGCTTGGAAAAGGCCGATGTCTACGCGGGTAGTCACGATTTATACCCTAAGGATGTTAAAAAGGCTCCCCAATCGCCCTCCAAAACTAAATTTTATGGCCCAAGATTTACCAAAGTTCCTAGTCCCTCGAAGCCAAGAAACTTCCATCCATCGGAACACCGAGACGTTAAGCCCCTAGTTTCTTCTCCCCCGGTTGTTCCGTACCAAAAGAACCCGATCGTCTGTTACACCTGCGGAGTTCCCGGCCATTACCGCACGAACTGTCCTCAAAACTCCCAATTCGCAAACTCTCAGTCCCACTAAGTGCACCAAATCTGGGCCACCCCTGATCCTCCTCCGTCGCCTCAGGAGACTCCCGATCCTCCCTCGCCCGCCAAAGACCCGGTCCATGAGGTAAACTTTCTCTTTAATAAAAAAAACCCGGTGGATTGAAGTTCGAGAACGGAACTGTAAACGGTCGCCGAGTATCCACCCTCGTCGGTGACACCGGGTGCACCTGTATTATAGTGTCTGAGGACCTACTTCCCCCTGTTGGGCCCGACCACAAGAAATTTGCGGTGATCCACGACTACCTTGGCCGGGCTAGTCGTTTCCCAATAATTCGTTGTCACATCGAGTGTGACTATATGTCCGGTTGAGCCGAAGTGGCAGCGGCCCCAATCCAGTTCTGCTCCGTTTTATTCGGTCAGAACCCCGTAATTCACGACCATCCCGTGGCCCAGCCCGTGATTACCCGTAAACAGGCAGCCCTGGAATCCCGTGCACCTGTTTCCCTGAAAACCCCTATCGACCCGGAGTTCCAAGCACTCCGGAGCGACAAGTTTGCCCCCGCCCAGAAGGAGTGCGCAACTCTCCCCCCCCCTTTGGGAGAAAAGTAAAGCCCTCGAGCGTGAGTCCACCCGAGGTAACAAACGAGTCTCGTATCCCGTGAAGAAGGTCTTATTGAGAGGTTTGAGACCTCATTGAACCTTAAGTTACGAGAACAAAAATTCAGGCCTGGCGCGAAGGTGCTGGTGCTACTTCCCACGGGAAGCAACAAAATCTTTAGCCAGTGAAAGGGACCCTACCCCGTCCTCGAGGCTAGAGGACCCGTGGATTACCTCATCCATACTCCGGCGGGAGCGAAGGTTTTCCACGTGAATTGTATATATATATATATATATATTATATCATCAATGTTCCTGATTATGATTTTTTTTTGGTCTACTAAATTGTTTAGTCTTTAGTCTCATATTTGGGCCTCCATTTATTTATTTATTTTTTTTTTGGTTCTACTGAAATGTCGCCAATGTTCTCCTGTGATTTTTCTGTTGTTTAAAATTGTATTAGTTAAATTGCCAGAATCGACCTGTTTAAGGCTTATGTCCGTAAATTCCCCGCAGAGCTCAGATTTACGGTTTTTTTGTGTGTGTACACCTGTCGTAGCAGGTCAGAATTTGCCTAGATCTTTGATAATTCTAGTTTGACGGGTTGGGATGATCCTTTGCTACGCAATTGCTCTGTAAAGCATCATCTTTCGGTTGGGAGATGTGTGAGGGAACCCCACGTGGGATCTCTTGAGCAGAACGGAGCTTCCATGCACTGCAGAAGGCCCGGTTAGGCCTAAATTGGTAAGCCTACCCCCACCCCCCCTCCACAAGCGGTAGCCTCGAACCGTGTCCACCACGATTCCCTTTTACACGGGCAGAATAGCCTCTGCAAGAAGATTTGAGGCCATTCGAGAGTAGAGCTGTTTCCCGCTTACCACCCCCCAACCCCGAGGAGAGCCTTGGACATAAATAGCGCTTGACTCTCATGAAGAGAGACAGAGTTGAGAAGTCTCGCCCAGACCCCAGAAGATTCCCCCTAGTTCCAAGTCAGGTGCTAACAACAAAGCAAAGTGACAGCTGAACTATTTTGTGTACTTGGAATTAGCTCCAGCCAGTGAGGTAATTCCACTCAACGATCGCCACCGAGAGATTTTTCAGACTTCTCTCATCAACTCCTGTCGAAGCCCCCACCCCCTCGTTTCGGTGGCCAAAATACTCTCCCCTGGACCGGAATCCCCCCCCCCCTGTTTTTGGAGAACCGTCATCACCTCAAGTGCAGAAAATATCCGTAAGCCAACCCCTCTCCCTCCAGTAACCCAATTGAGTTAATTCCCCCCCTCCCCATTTGAATAGTCTCCTCCTGTAATACCTTCAGTTCTAACTTCATAGTCTGATTTATAACTACAATTCCCCCCTTCGTTTACTGATGTGATTTTGTCCGTTAATTCTCTGAGGTAATTTTACCCATCAATTCTCTCATTATTTTTATTTAAATAAAATTATATTTTTGTACATACCTCTTTAAATAACCTTGAGCTTTGCCATTGCCCATTTGTTACCTGACCTTGTTGCACTCTCATCTTGCATTTCAGCCCGTCTAAACTACTGGTGTTCCGTCCCTTCGTCGGTTCACCTGTAAGTTATCGGTCCCTCCCCCATAGATATAATATGGTATTGATGTAATATGATGCCATACCACAACACACACCAAACATCTCACTCAAGTTGTCAATTGGAATTGCTCTCACTCGAGCTCTTTCCTTCTCATTCCATAAGCTTAACCCTTATCATTTACTAACACTCTAATCGCCCCAGAGACTTTTCTACCTTTTTAAAAAAATGTGGTAACAATCAGCTTCCTTTTACCACCCTTATTTACAATGCATCTCATATACTTCGCTTTTTTTAAATGGTGATATCACAAATATTATACCCATTCTCACCTCTAAATATCACTTTACCTTACTCTTTTTAGTCGCGGGCGACTCTACAACTCACTTTGTCGGACCGTCGGTTGGTCCCCACTTTGCTGTATTTTTGTTTTTGTAATAACATTGTAACTATTTGGCGGATTCTAACGAAATTAGAAACTCTTATACTCTTTTACGTTCTTTTTCGTTAATATAATTGCCAAAGTCCTCCCAAGGTTAGCCCGGTAATTATTTCATTTTGGCAATAACATCATAACAATTTGGCTGATTCTAACAAAATTTGAAACTCATCTTGTTTTGCATTCTCTTTTAAATGATATAATTGTCAAAGTCCTACCAAGGTTAGTCCGGCAATTCTTTTGTTTTGACAATAACATCATAACTATTCAGCCGATTCTAACGAGTTTTGAAACCCATATGTTGTTTTACATTCTATTTCTAATGATATAATCGCCAAGGTCCTCCCAAGGTTAGTCTTAGAATTATTGAAAGGTCATAAATCACAATAAGTGAGAGCACGCTACTTTTTGTTCAGCAGACCTAGTTTAAGTTCCTATTAGACCTCGCATCTCACACACCTTGTCACAAGCAACAATCTACATTTCCAGATCCCTCTCACTCAGACACCAACACCAGGTCATCAGCATATACCAAGATAGATAGAACCTCTCTTTTACTATTACCCATCAATCTCACATCCCGTCCCTTTTTTCTCATATGTACTTTTCTCAGTAATCAATCCATAAATACCAGGGGTGATCAGAAAGTAATGACAGTCGGATTCGTGGCAGAGAGACCATGAGTGATGGGAGGGAGGGGAGCATGGGGCATCAAGTGTTGCCTGATGTGTTTGAACTTGTCACCGCTTGGCTGGGTTACATTTTCTCGTTGCACTGTGATCCTGTGCGATTGCGTCATTGTTGGTTTCGCCTTCTAACCGGAAACATGGATTTCTCGAAAGAAGGTTGCAGGCTCTACAGTTTCACTAGTTGATAACTCGGGAAAAAAGCAACGGAGATCATAGGGAAATCATTACAAGTTTTTCCCCAAGTCTACTTCATCAATGGAAACTGTTTCTCGCTGGATTCGAGCTTTTGCAGCTGTAAAAACTCAGCTGGAAAATGATCATCGGTTTGAATGCACCCGTACATCCGTGACCGAAGCAACCACGGTCCGTGCCTGGGTCATCATTGACAAGATCCAACTGTTACACTTCGATTCTTATCTTTGGAGCTTGGTGTCAGTTATGGGAGTGCGCATGGCATCGTTCGTGAACACTTAGGACTGAGGAAGAAGTGTGCTCGATGGATACCTCATTTGCAAATAGAAGAGCAAAAGAGCGAACGGATGCGGATTTGTCGTCTCTGGCTGGCTGATTTCGAACCAAATGGTCTGAAACTGTTCACAGATGTTGCTACCGAAGATGAGTGCTGGATTTCCCTTTTCACCACCAAATATATTAGTCCGGCACGGTGTGGTTGAGTGATGAAGAGCCTTGACCTCAGATTTTGAAGGCAGAATTTCGCAAGCGCTTTGTCACTATCCTTTTCAATTCTCAATGACTAATGTGTGGGATGTGGTGCCTCAGCAGTCCACTATCACAACCAAGTCCTATCACTTACCAAGTTCTGGAGCACCAGGCCAGGTCTGCACCAATCCTCCCCGATCACGCCGTTTGCCGCACCACGACAATGTTGCACCCCACAAAGCGCGCCCGACTGTGCATTTCCTGGCGGATCACACTTCTTGCCCACCCACCCTACTCACCTGACCTTGCTCCCTGTGATTTTTGATTGTTTCCAAAGATCAAGGGTGCGACTTCAGGGAGGCAATTTCATTGTATGCAAGACCTGACACGAACAGTCAATTTAGTGCTACGAGGTATACCAGATTCTGAGTACCGTGACTGCTCAATGAAGTGGCAAAGGAGGATTGATCGCTGCAAAGAGGCAGGGGGGGCGGGGTACTTTAGAGGCATCTAGACTACTGTTGGATTTACCTCTGTACTACCAAAATATACGGTCTCACTGTCATTACTTTCTGATCACCCATATTAAACAGCCATAGTGACCTCACAGAACAATGTAATACATGTCAACCACCAACTTGGTGATCTTTCACCTAAAGACGCCTTATTCCAAGATAAATATCTTCACATAAATATCTTTAAGATAAATATCTTCAAGTGGTTTTGTCAGAGTTAGAATATAGCTTAGAATTTCCTTAGAATATAGTTTATTTTCTAATACACCCTCAGGACAGTGCGCCATTTGCAATGCACATATGAACCGTGTTTATGAATAGAGAAACAAAAGTAAACCTTCTCACATGCTCTGCTGGAATATGCAAATTTACAAACTTTCGACAGCCGTTGACTGCCCACACCAGGCCATCCAGAAGGATATAAACCGGACTCATAAATACACGGGCCACGATCGGAGAGAAGAAAACGCGTTTTCTATACGTCTCCTCCTACCGCCTTCGGAGAAGGTGAGGATTTGAGTCCTAGAAACCATAAATTTCAATCAAAATAATAAAAACGTGAAACGAAATAATTTTATTTACAGGAAAACAAATTGCATCCATCATTTCTCGGAAAGCGTCACTAAAGATTTGTGCAGTCTAATACATAAATATATACAGAACAGAATTAGGCTAACATGATTTATGTTGACAGGACAATACCCTCTGGTATTGAAACTATGTCAATAAAGTTAAATTTATAGATAATTGTAATTGACAATCACTGGAAACTGAGTCAGGGGAGTAGAGAGAGAGAGAGAGAGAGTTTACAATGAGTTTACAATGATTGGTAGTACCTCAAAAGACTATATTGTCCATACCGAGGAGGTACTTTTTTTTGAAGACCCTATCTAGTAGTTTTAGAGACAGTAGAGTAAAGTTGAAGGCTCTCCTCCACCCACCTCTCCCACCCAAATTTCTCGGGTTTTGAAATTGGAAAAGATACCTGATGTGTAGAATAAAAGTTCACAGTCAGGAATTTTTATAGAAAAGATAAATACCTACACTTTACTAATTTTACGATAACTTTTATAGTTTGGACTTAATATTGTTGACACATAATATTCCTTAAATATATGTCCAATCTATTCTTAAATGTGTTAACGGTGGGACTTGACACAACCTCTTCTGACAACTGATTCCATACATTAACAATTTTATATGAGAAGTAGTTTCCACATACATCGAGTTTGTATTTTTTCGGAACGAGTTTTTTGCTGTTATTACGGTTAATGTTTTTATTGTACTCAAACCAGATGGAATAGTCTACATTTTCTATTCCATTCAGGATTTTATAGACTTCAATTAATTGACCTCGTTTGCGTCTTGTTTCTAGTTTGAAGAGGTTTAATTTTTCCAATCGAGTTTCATAATTGTATTTTCTTAATTAAGTTATCATTTTTGTAGCTTTAGCTTGTACTTTTCTAATCTTTCAATATCTTTTCTGTAGGAGGGCGACCATACTTGTGCACAATATTTCAGTTGTGGTCTTACTAGGGCATTATACAGGTTTATTAGAACTGTTTCGTTTTTATAACTGATCTGTCGCTTGATATAACCCAGTATCTTTAGTGCTTTCTTTTCTACTTTAACAGAGTGCTGAGTGAACTTGAGGTTATTTGATTCACAAATTTCTAGGTCTTTTTGGTTTTCTGTTTTGACTATTGTTTTGTTAACGAGTTTATATTCAGCTTTTGGATTTTTGACACCAACATGCATTACTTTGCATTTTTCTATGTTCAGTGGAAGTTTCCATTTTTCAGACCAATCGGCTATAAGGTCAATGTCTTTTTGAAAGTCTGTTATATCTTGCTCAGTAATTATATTTTTAGCTAATTTGCAATCGTCAGCGAATTTTGAGATTTTTGAAATCAATCCCACGTCTATGTCGTTCACATATATAATAAAGACCAATGGTCCGAGGACAGAGCCTTGAGGAACCCCACTACTGACAGTTATCCATTCCGACTCTTCTCCGTTTATCACAACTCTCTGCCTACGATCACTAAGCTAATTCTCAATCCACTTTGCTAGGTTACCTTCTATTCCTAGAGCTCTAATTTTGACCATTAGTCTCTTGTGTTGCACCTTGTCGAAGGCCTTCTGAAAATCCAAATACAGAATGTCAACAGACCTTTCCCTGTCGTGAACTGTGTTGACATAATGGAAAAATTCTAATAAATTTGTAAGACACGATCTATTTTTTCTAAATCCATGTTGTGCATTTTTTAATAACTTGTTTGTTTCTAGATGGCTTACTATTTTTTCTGCTATTATACTTTCAAGCATCTTACCAATTATTGATGTCAGACTTATAGGACGATAATTGCAAGCCAGATCCTTTCGTCCTTTTTTAAATATTGGTGTCACGTTAGCTACTTTCCAATCTTGGGGGACTATACTGCTTTCAAGTGATAAGTTAAAAATATACGTCATTTGTTCCACAACTGCTTCTTTTACTTCTTTAATCACTTTTGGCATTATCTTATCGGGTCCTGGGGATTTGAATTTATTCATTTTGTCTATTCGTTTTAGTACATCATTGGTCGTGCACTTAAAGATTTTTAGCGGTTTATTGCTTGTGTACTTGATATTCGGCATGATATTTAGATTTGAGGCATCGTTGGTGTACACTGTTGCGAAATATTCATTTAGTGCCTTCGCTATATCTTTATCTGTGATTGTAGATTATTATGTAGATCATTGATTGGTCCAATACTATTTTTTATTGGTTTTCTACTATTAACTAAGGCAAAGAATTCTTTGGGATTATTTTTACAGTTAAGAGCCACCCTCATCTCCTCATTACGTTTTGTTCTATTAATTTCGGCTTTTAATTTTCTTCTAAGTTCTATATATTGGATTCTATTTGATTCCAAGTTGTTTGATTTGGCAATCTTATAAGCCTCATTTTTTTTTAATATTCCTTTTGATTTCTTTTGTTAACCATTTAGGATTATTGTTTGTTCCGCTAACTCTGACAACGACAGAAATAAATTGGGATTGCTTCATCAAGAGATAGTTTTTAAAACCATTCCAGGCTTCATTTGTGTCTTTACCAGTTATTTTGTGATTTTTTAGACTTTTTCTTAATTCTGTGAAGTTTGCTTTTCGGAAGTCTAAATTTGTAACAAGTCTCTCACTTTTTTTGTGAGGTATATTCACTTCAAATTCTATTAGGTTGTGGTCGCTGTTGCTAATTTGATCGCCTACGCTTACGTTTGAGATTAGTGCGTCATCTGAAGTTAATATCAAGTTTAATATATTATCTCCTCGTGTTGGCTCTGTGACCCATTGGGTTAGCAGGTTGTCATCTATAAAGTTTAATATTCTTTGTCCTTTAGAATCTGACTTCTTCGTCGACCAATTTATTTTGGGGCAGTTAAAGTCACCAAAAATGAGTGAGATTTTGTCTTTACTCACGCTCGTCAAAAAATTGTAGAATTGTATGTCTTTCTCAGCTGATTGGTGTGGTTTTCTATACGCCAAGTATATATGCAAACTTTTATGTAAATTCAATTTTATTCCTATAAGTTCAAATTCTGAGTCTATATTGTAATCAGTAGGCTGGAGGTCCTCAGTTATATATAGGAGTACACCGCCCCCTTCCTTATCAATTCTATCTTTGTGGAACATCTTAAAACCTTGCAGTTGAAATTCGGTAATATAATCCCTCGTATGACTATGGATCCACGTTTCGGTAATGCCTATTATATCGTACTTTTTTCACGCTACTAATGCTTTGAGCTCTGTAAATTTGTTCCGAAGTGACCTAGCGTTGAATAGAATGGCTTTAAGTGTACTTATCCGTTTGCTTCTAATGCTACACTGAGGTCGCTTCCCGAGTTATTTTGGGGTTCAGAAGATTGTTCAGATTGTTCTAAAAGTTCTCTCAAGTTTAGATGCAGCATTTGCCCATATTCCTTTTTTCTTGTTTGACTAAAATGTGTTACATCAAGGCTGAAGTATTTTTCGTTGTGAATAAATTTGTGCCAAAAGTCGACGAATTTGACGTTTTCTCGTTCACATATTTTGTTTATACGATCGTTTACACCAATGGCTCGACTCAAATCTTCTCTATTTGCATTTATTCGTGGTAGTATGCCTATAACCATACCCCTTTTAGTCTTGGATTTTATTGTTTTGACGAGGTAGTATATTCATCAACTATTTTTTATGTTCCAGAATAGTTATTTTTACAGGAAACGTCATTGCTTCCGACATTGGATATTATTGAACACTCTTGGTTGCTTAAAGTTAGGTTATCTATCTCTTGGGTTATTTTCCTGATATTAGCTCCTGGATAGCACCAAAATTTACGCTATTTAGGATTTCTCGCACCGAAGTAGTCGATTTGACTTCTGATAATGAGTCTCCAATTAAATGTGTCTCTTCTTCTTTTAGTTCAGAATACTTATTTTTCAGTTCAATGGGAGTGAGAGAGAGAGAAGAGAGAGAGAGAGAGAGAGAGAGAAAGAGAGACAGAGAGACCGTGGAAAGGCATGCGCAGACAGGTTCAAGGTGTTAGTGGAGTCATTAGTTGTGGCATCACACCGAGCCAAAGAGGATGCAAGTCATATCATACAGTATACAATAATATAAAAATTCACATTTATAAATATTATTTACAAAGAGATACATAGAAATATATATTGATACATTGATCTGTGTGTGTGCACACAGTGGAATGGTTGAAGAAATGTGGTCAAAAGGACTAGAGAGAAAAATGGACGGTCATTAATGATATTGTAAGAGAGATATTTAGTTGACCGAACCGATTCGTTTGAGAAATGGAAATGTAGAGGTTGGTACACACAAACGTTATAGCCGCTCCGAGTGGGTGTATTATGATATGTGGGAACCTTGTAGGATAGTAAGCTATGCGGATGTATAATGTTTTTGTGTGCGTTGTGTAGTTTGAAAAATTGGGTCAGGAGCCCCTGGAACGAAAGATTGATTTAGTCAGGCGTTACATTCGACTGAAGGGTAATATTGCAGGCATTAGATATGCAATAAACAAAGTATAAATAGAACCAGGAGAGACTTTGACGGTAAAGTAGTTTAGCTTAATGACTTTCACATGAAAGTTATTTGAAATTGCATTTCGAATTTAAGTGAGAGTTTTAAATTTTTACAAGCTCACGTGAGAATGTTCGAAGAATTTTCAAAGTATTCATCTTTTGACTATCGGGAAGTTTACATATAGAAAGAGGACCAAAATCTCCCATATGTGCCTTTCGGGCTGCCGTAAATTTTTGAGGCTAAAGAGGCTCAATGAAGTTCCATAGACGATGTAATTATTAACTTTCGTTTATGAGTGTTGTGGAATGGCCAGCCTCTGTATATATATATATATATATATATATATATATATATATATATATATATATATATACGTAGGTACTTTTGGGGCTTTGGGCCGAAGTTAGTTGAAGGCCATTAGTGAATGGGAAAATTGCTATGAGTCCAGTGGGGATAGATTATTATTAACCGTTTGGGGTCCTTTTTAAAACAAATATTTCAGAGTGCAAGTTAGCCAAAGATTAACAGGTAGCTGGTACGCGCTGAGGTTGCAAAAGAAAGGAAATGACGAAAATATATCTTTACTAGCAACAAAATAATATTGAAATATACACAAATATTGGGTTTAAAGGGAATGGTCCGACAGAAAGAGTTAAATGTCTACGCGAGATACAGGTGGGCTAATTAGGGGATTAAGGAGGTCGGATTCAGGTCGGTGATTTAAAAGTGGTTTTAAACCGGGGTGCACACACAAAAAATGGATCGATTGGGTAAGCCAGATTTTAGACCAATCTCCATGTGGTAACGGCTACAATTGCTTACGTGCTCGTTGCAGGAAAGGGGCCAGTTGGGATACGATGACTGCGAATTAGGGAAGTTGGGTTAGCTTTTTCTTCACATGAGGAAGCACTCGTAGATGGCCTTCGGAGATGGAGATCATCGTCAGATACTCGTCGATTGACTATTGAATAGTTCACGGAGGTCGATTTAGCCTTCGTTCTAGAATCGAAATCGTCGATGTCTCTGATCGCGGGGGAGAGGCGAGCGGCCTTTAAACTCGTTCGCGGTATAGGTGGGAAGTCTATTAGTTATGCTTAATATACTGAGTCGAAAGATTATATATACGCCCGGTGATGTGGTTTTTGGTGGCTTGGCGGTCGACTTCACACACACGTGTGATTTTGGGGAAAAGTCGGTGACTCTTCCGGTGGAGAGGGGGAGGGATTGTGATAACGTTGTCATGGAATGTTCGATGAACTTCGATCTTTCGATCTGATGACGGAAAGCAGGAACGTTGGCTGAAAGGTGGCCATGGGAGACGATGAAATCGGTCCCTAAGCAAATACAGCTGGGGTGTGATAACGGCGTAGGTTGCACCCTTACCCTGGTTAAGTCGTGCTTTCAAAGCTCCATGCGTTGATCTCAGGACCACGTGGGTACAGAAGGGCACGTAGTCGCCCTTCGAACTTATTCTTCTACATACCTCCCATCCAAAAATATGTCACTTTCGGAGGAGTTGGGGGAGTAAAGTGACATCCCTTAAGACGAATAGCTTGTGGAAGCGGAGTTTTTCACGCGAGTGGTCAACGGAGTAAGCAGAAAAAAGGCAATTCCTGACCTGAGATCGAGCAGGTGTGCATGCTAATTCTACCCGACTGCGTGTACATATGAACAGAAAAAGAAATTAATTATTGCCAACCATAAGAGAATTAAAAAAAATGAAAATAATCTTCATCCACTAAGCTATATAAAGCAAAAAAAAAGAAAAGGAAAGAAGAATGAAATGGATAATCAATGATATATTTTACATAAATGACAAGGATTACGGTGGTACATATACACATATAGGGGTGCTGCACCAGGCTTATAAATAGTAATTTTATATATACAAGGGGGATGTACAACCTAGACGTACACATTGAGAAAAATAAATACATAAACAGAAATAATTGAATATAGCTCATCTCTAGGTGGCGGTTATAATAATTACAAGATAGATAAATGGCTATAAAGCAATTACAATGAAAATTTAGCTGGGGTCGTCGCCCAATGGATTACGGCTAAGAGTATCGGCGATACAATTTTCCGAACCTTTTATATACATTATCCTATATTGGAATTCCTGCAAGCTTCATCTCATTACTCGGCCATTATGATGTTTAATATCACGGAGGTATGCCAGCGGGCGGTGATCTGTTTCTTATAACGAATTCTCGGCCTCCCAAGTACATTTTAAACTTCTGCACACTCCAAATAATAGCAAAGCTTCCTTTTTTATCACTGCATAATTCCTCCTACGTGGGAGCAATTTGTTACTTCCGTAGGTCACAGGGTGACTCTGACCGTCGTCTCCGTTACGAAGAAGGACACAACCGATGCCCTCGTTTTCGCATCCGTTCGGATCCCGAAGGCTCTACTGGGGTCAGGCAACCTGAGGACTGGGGAAGATGCAATTTTATCCTTTAGTTGATGAGAATGAGCAGTCACCCTCGAATTCCATATAATGAGGTCTGGGGACTTGTTTTTTAGTAGTTCACACAACGGGGCGGCCAAAGACGTGAATTTGGGGACGAACCTCCTATAAAATGAAACAAAATTCATAAGAGAACGAAGCTGTTTCTTCGTACCCGGGAAGAGCATATCAACTATCGCCCGGACCTTGTCTTCTTGGGGCTTAAATTGGTCGTTTCCAATGTGGAAACCCAAATATATTGAATCGAATCATAGGCGAGGTGGCACTTATTGGGGCCTATTGTAAGGCCGTGCTCTCGCAAACGACTTAAGAGCGCCTGAAGGGAGGCCAAATGTTGGTCCCAGTCACAAATGGCAAAATAAATTTTGTCAAAATAAAAGATGACATTATTTAGTCCGTCCAAAACTCTGCACATTAACCGATTATAATTGCTGCAGGCAGTCATTAACCCGAAAGGAAGTCGGCGGAACTGCATAAGCCCTTTGTCGGTGGGGATGGAGATGTATTTCCTTACGCTCTTTTTTAGGGAACCTGGTAATAGGCTTTGCGTAGCTCTAGCTTGCTGGTAAATTTTTACCTTTTCGAACAAGTAAAGGTTTTGGTCGATTAAAGGAATCGCTTCCGCATCGAAAACAGTCACGGAATTTAATTTGCGATTATCTTGTTTCCGTACAATAACTATTGGGGAACAATAATTTGACGTGGAGGGTTCAATGATATTGAGGTTGAGCAGATTGTTAACCTCGGCGTTAAAGAAGAATTGAAGGAGGTAAGGTCTTGAACGAACAGGTTCTTGGGTAGCGAGGATTATATCATGCTCGAAGTTAATAGCACACACAGTGTTCTCAGAAATGACGTCCTCAAACTTGCTCAAAATAGGCTGCAATTTGCTAGTTTGGTCAAGAGTTAGCCGCTTATTGATATCCAAACTAGCGGGAGGTGAATGGATGGAGCCGGGCAAGGCGGGTAGTGAGTAATTCCTATCCTCTTCGACGCACACGGCCGGGGCAAGTTTTATGGCATCCACGTGTAGTGGGCCTCCAAAGCTGTCTCCTCGTCGGTGGTAACAATGTTGTTGACATACGCACGGTGGTGATATCTTTTTAACATGTTGACGTGAAACAGCTTCTCTCTTTTGGGGGTCTTAATTAAATAATCCACAGGTCCTCACGCGTCGAGAATATGGAAGGGGCCTTTCCATTGGCTCAAAAGTTTGTTACTCTCCGTAGAAAGTAGCAATAGAACCTCATCACTGGGCTTAAACTTCTTCTCTTTCGATTTGACATCGAAGTACGTCCGGATTTTTCTAAGGTAACGTTAAGATTTTGGTATGCAATCTCAGGATACTTTTCTAATCTTCGTCGAAGATACAAAACATACGCGTAGGAAGATTGAATTTTCCTGTGTAACTTGGCGTTAGAGAATAACTCCTTGAGGATGCTAATGGGACCTCACACGTTACGTCCGTAGATTAATTCAAAAGGATCAAATCCAAGCGTACGATGTGGAATCTCCCTGAATGCAAATAGTGCCACGAGCAAGAAGCGATGCCACTCACTGGGCTGTTCAGCACACAGCTTCTTTAATATTGACTTCAAGATCGCATTAAATTTCTCGCAAACTCCATTTGCGCAGGGATGATAGGGGGTGGTAAAGAGCAGTTTTACCATCAACAGTTTCCCGATATATTTCATCAATTTTGAAGTAAATTGCCGACCTCGGTCGGGCAATACTTCCTTTGGTATGCCTACCCGAGAGAAAATGGAAATTAAGGCTTCGGCACACGTAACGCTGTCGATTCTCTTTAAAGATACGGATTCGGGGAAACGCATAGCACAGTCCACAAGAGTAAGGACATAACTATACCCTTCGCTGGAAGGGGGACGAATAGGGCCAACAAAGTCTATGGCCATTCCGGAAAAGATTTCCGATAGGATTGGTCCCTTCAGAAGGGGGGGCCGGTTTAACACGCCTTTTTCCCGTGATTTTCTGGCAGATGTCACAAGATTGGCAGTATTCAGATATGTCAACTGCAGCACCAGGCCAGTAGAAATACCGGAAAATCCTCTCAGTAGTCTTAATGTGGCTGAAATGGACAGAAAACACACTATCGTGGGCAATTTTTAGGCCTAGGGGGACATGCGAACGGGAAAAACAGACGGCGTGAGTCTCGGGGTTGACGCTATCCGAGCAAGCGCGATATAGCAAGCCTTCTTTAACGATATAAGTGGCTGTCTTTTTCCCACAGACCGATCCCAGTCTGGGCGATCTTCGCGCATGTTACCTGTCCTGGTACCGGGATGAGCGGGATCGCTACCGCTTATCCCTTGTACTCGGGAGGGGTTTGTGCACATTGACTTATGGCCTTCATGACTTTTTGGAGGAGGCCTGACTTCTTACCTTTATTTGACCTCTTTTCGTGCTTCTTTTTGTAGGTCGGATGTTCTTGCGCTGTGGAGAGGCGGGCTTATACCCGATGCCAGAGCATGCTTCCTTCTTGTCCTCTTGCTTTTACTCTTTATTTTTATCTTTGTTATTTGTTAGTTACATATTATTTGTTCTTTTTTATTTGCTTTCTAATATAATCTAGTAGTAGGGCGTGTGGTTTACGGCAACTTATTCCAAAGTAGGCAGTCGCCAAATGGGCTACCATAATAAACAAAAAAAAAAAGACTCCGAGATTTTTTCCACAAGGGAATGAGATTTGGCCACTTCTGTCTTTGAGCGAATTCTTCGCCCATAATGCCGCTGAAACCTGAATCTAAGGGACTTTCAAGGAAAGCGGGCATCTAGGATTCCTCCTCTGTCTAGGCTGCCATGATAACGGGCTGAGCCACAGGGTTAGATTTAGATGAGACTTGGGGGCACTGTTCTACCAAAACGGAAGATAATTTAATAAGGGCTGACACGATTCAGCCCATCTTGAAAAGTACTGACACTCCTGGTAACAGTTTACAATGGGGAAAGGGTTTTCGCATTCCAGGTAGTCATGGACTACTGGAAACTTTTTGTGGTCACGGGCCACCGGGGGAAGAAGTTCGTTTGATACCACGATACAGGTACACCCGATATCGGGGCCGAGAGTGGAGACTCGTCACCCATTAACGCTCTCGTTTTTAAACTTCAAACTTCCCTGCGAACTCTTGTCGAAGAGGAAATTAACATAGTGCACTGGGGCACTGGAGACGAGATTGTAGCTGGGGTTTCTGTTCGCGATGGAGGGGGAGCGAGAGCAGCATTACCTGGTGGACTTGGTGAACGGGATTACCACAGAGTTGGGAATTTTGTGCGCAATTTGGGTGCATATGGCCTTCGATACCGCATACAAAACATAGGATTGGCCCACGGGGAAAAGTTCAGGCAGGGTGATTAGACATGAAGGGCTTGACATCACAGGCTTCCGATGGAGGGAAACTTCTGGGCTTAAAAGGGCCCGTAATCTTGGCGAATTTTGGGGGGTTTTAGGAGGGAGCCGCGAGTTATTAATTTTACTCTTGGGGGATGACGGGAAAGGCTTTTTATTTTCCTTCGGGTATAGGTTTTGACTCGCCGTATAAATATTTGCTTCTTCTATGCACTCTTTGAAGGAGTTGCACCTAAGATCCTTTCCAAAGGAGCGGATCTCATGTGATAGCGACACCAGCAGCTGATCCCTTAGAACAATATCTACCAGGGACTCATAATCGTGAGGGACTTTCGATGCGTCTAACTAAAAATTGAAATTACGGGAAAGAGTATATCTAAAATGACGGAAGGTCATATTTGGTGGGATGTGTGCGTGGCGAAATTTGGCACGGTAGAAGTCAGTCGTCATATTATACGCCGCGAGATGTTCAGATTTGAGGGTGGAGTAATCCGCCGTAGCTTCCGAGGAAACTGATACACATAGGTCTCGGAGCTGCGAGCTAAGTAGGGGAAGAAGCCTAACGAAACCTTCTCTCTCGATGTCCCAATGATTAACTTCAAAAATTTTCTCGAAGTGAGTGAGAAAAGATTCGAAGTTCTCTTCTTCTTTGAACGTGGGGAGTTTAACGGAGGCTTACTGAAGGGTTCCTACCCGGGAATTTACTGAAATGGATTCGAGCCGATCGCAATTTAATTCTAATTCATATTAACGAATTCTCTCGCGCTTTTCGCTCTCTCTATCTCTAATTTCTTTTTGTTCAGCTAATTTTCTAATCTCTTTTTTTTAGCTCTCTCTTTTCTGTCTTCTTCCTGTATATAAGTGACAAGGTCTTTGCCACTTAAACTGAGAGATACTCCTTGAAGTTTAAATATCTCTAACGACGACATTTTGCCTTAAAGAAAGGGTTTAATGGACCGTCGGCACGGGACGGAGGAAGCTTGAGTCACAAATTACTAACACACGGATGAATATGCTTGTTTAAACGCGGAAGCTTTGCTATTCAAATACTCACACTAATTAATACACGATTAAACAAATAAATAAAAATAAATTATGGAGTCTTCGTGAGATGAGAAGGGCTCATACTTTACTAATCCGTAGGGGATTAAAGTGACCGTAGGAGAAGCTCTGTCGCCTAACAAAACTTTCCTATTAAAGGTTCTCGGTCCAAACACACATACAAACACTATGCGATAAATAAATATGGCAGGGTTATTTCCTGTTTTGTTTTGTCTTTGAAACTCAAAAGGTACTCAGCTTTGAAAATTACAAGAAAGTTAAAGGGTTGCCTTTAAAAAATCTCCCCCAAGAACTTTTAAAGACCCTGACACATCTGATCATCGGATTTTATAATAGAGAAATATATATATATATATATATATATATATATATATATATATATATATATATATATATCGTGTAATGGACAGACACTCTCTCTCTTTCTCTCTCTCTCTCTCTCTCTCTCTCTCTCTCTCTCTCTATATATATATATATATATATATATATATATTTACTAAGCAACAAAATAATATTTAATTATACACTCATATTGGGTTTAAAGGGAATGGCCGCACAGACGTAGTTAAATGTCTGCCTGAGATAGGGGATTAAGGAGGTAAGATTATGGTCGGTGATTTAAAGGGGGATTTTAAACCGGGGTGCACACACAAAGAATGGATCGATTGGGTAAGCAGGATTCTAGATAAATCTACAGGCAGCAACGGTTACAATTGCTTACGTACTCGTTGCAGTAAAGGGGCCAGTTGGGATACGATGATTGCGAAGAGGGAAGTCGGGTTCCCTCTCTCTTCAGATGAGGGATCACTCGTAGATGGCCTTCAGAGATTGGAATTCTCGTCAGATACTCGCCGATTGACTATTGAATAGTTCACGGAGATCGATTTAGCCTTCGTTCTCGAATCGAAATCGTCAATGTCTCTGATCGCGGGGGGGGGGGAGTCGACGCCCTTCAACTCGTTGGCGGTGGTAGGTGGGAATTCTATTAGTGATGCTTACTATACTGAGTCGAAAGATTATATATACGCTCGATTATGTGGCTTTTGGGGGCTTGGCGGCAGTCTACACAAACACGTGTGATTGGGGAAAAGTCGGTGACTCCTTCGGGGTGGGTGGGGGGGAAACGTTGGCGTGGAATGTTCAATGAACTTCGTTCGATCTTATGGCGGAAAGCATGAACGTTGGCTGAAAGCCGGCGATGGGAGACGATGAAATCGGTCCCTAAGCAAATACAGCTGGGGTGTGATAACGGCGTAGGCTGCACTCTCAACCTGGTTTAGCTGTGCTTTCAAAGCTCCTTGCGGTGATCTCAGGAACAAGTGGTTACAGAAGGGCCCGTGGTCACCCTTCCACCTTATTCTGCTACAATGAGCAGTGGTGAGAAATAGCCATATAAAATTTGGAGCTATAATTTCGTGATGAACTTGCTAGAAGAAATCGAAAAGTTAGGGAGCTGATTGTTACTTGAGATGTATTCATAGATTGTAGAAAATCGCACGCCTCGCACTGGTCGTTTTTGCCATGGTGACATTTCAGATTATGCGTACCTGTTGGCTTTATATATATCCTTTCTCATTGAGGGTCATAACAAGTGGTTACGCGTTACCTATTATTGTATGATTGGAAATTAAGAGAGGGACCCAAGAGATAAACGTTTGTGTATGCTTTTTTCAAAAATCAAGGAGAGACTGGAAATTGTTCTGGTCCTTATTCTAGTTCTCACATTTTATGTCATTCAAAGTGTGGAAACTGTCGTTATCGAGGAAAAAAATTGCGCTCTTTTGAACATTTTTTTGTTTCATATCTAAAAGGCAAGAGGATATGGTGTATGGTTGAATACCAATGTAGCTATTGTTTATAGGCAATTTAGTGTTGAGGGTGTTTTGTGATGCACGAGAAAGCGTGTTGGCTGGAGTTACGCTTGTTGCTTTTAAGCATTTGACATCGTAAACATTTTATGCGTGGTCAGAGCAAAAACATTAACATATTTCTTTGAGTCATTGTAAATCTCTTTTAGAAAAAGGCTAATACAGCCCATTTATCATATTGCAGTTGTTCCATTAGCCCACCCATACAGTGTAACCTGGAAAACGTAACGATTCTAATGAGCGCATCATCAAATGGCTCGTAAATTTTCAGCGGCATTAGCAATCGCACTTTTGGACTTTGAGTTGCTTTGTTATTATCATAGGACCACGAACGTGTGAATTTGCCATATATATATGTGCAAATTTGAGAAGATTGTTAGGATATCATAAAAATGTATTCATATTTTAACGTGTTTCTATATAAGATAAAAAAGGCCGAAATATTCTCTCGTGGATTTTAAAGCTGACCTTACGTAAAAATATATGATGGTCTCTTATCGGCCATCATTGGTTACAAGGTACCTGAATTACTAAAGCTATTGGTCACCAAATTGACATGGGCTAGATTACTTTTCAAGTTGTAAGCAAGTAAGCGATCAAAGACTTGTTTAAGTTGGGAAATATGTTAGTTAGTTAATAAATAAATATGTAACTATGACATCGAGCATTTTCATTTAAGAAGCGTGCTAAGGTTTGTGATGATGATCTCAAACAAATTGGCCTAAAAATTAACTCAAAGAGACTAAAAAAGGTAGTAACAGCAGTTTTGGGTACGCTCAATTATTCGTAGAGCTATTTGGTGAAAGGCCAGTCGAAGATCAAGCTTGAAAACACTTTTGCGCCTCAATAATTGACTAAAGTTGGGAAATATGGGAATAGGATATCGATCAGATTTAAGGAATAAATCAAATACACCATCCTATAGGTGCCACCCTTCTTAGTAACAAGGCTAAAGAGGTGAAGCCCATTGGGGTATAGATAGTTTAATGCTGCAAACGGTGCGACTTAAACTTTATGGGCCAATCACTCATTTAAACAGTGTTTTTGGTGTGTCTGGCCTATTGAGCGCGCACATGTGTTTTTTCTCTAATTTAAAGCCGCATAGCAACGAGCCCATAGTGCAGATATTTGTAAGGAGAAATCTGTAAAGTAGTAAAGGTCGAGAAATGGAAAACATGTGCAAGATATATAGACGTAGATTATCATGTAGGCTTTGTGAACTTAGAGGGAAAATGCTATTGTTCCTAAGAGAGCACACCATCTACCAGACACTAGAGGAAAGATTAAATAAGGAAGAGCTGGAAGAAATTTGGCATATTGTGAGTGGTTTGTTAGGTGAGCAGCTAAAAGATCACCTATGAGTTTTAGTGAGTCAAGTCCCTGAACAAGCAGGATCAAAGTCACTCGTTGGGTCTGAAAAGCAGGGGCACCTTGGAGAAAACTTCCGAACACCGGGTCGTTGAGAGTAAGTTCTTTCAAATCAAGGATTAGTGAAAAATGCTGTAGAAAATCCGCCGCTAAAATGGTGTAGGTAACTTCTGCTATTAAAAATAAACAAATTAGTGTCCTGCTTGGATGTATTGGTAGAAAGAATAGTTTTCTATCATAAACAGGAATCGGCTCACTTGAATTATTAAGTCTCAATGGGGGCAATTAGGAGATCGGTTCATGTATTCTTGCGATTTCGTAATGGTGTAGACAGTTGAGCCACTGTCTCGAAGGAAGTACAGCCCTGTTGAGGAGTCCACCAAAAAGAGGTATGAGATCAAACCATGCACTGTTTTTGGGTGGGTGATGTCAGCAACAATTTCCATTAGAATGACCTTTAAGGTGAGTTTGGTGACGCACCTAGAGGGCATCGAGTATTTGGAATGACGGTGATAACAAGACTTTCGATGAGGTTGAATGTTCTGGTCCTTCAGAATATGAGCAAATTCTTCAATTACTGAAATTATTCCATAGAATTTAGATCTAAGATTTAGCTGTCCATCAGCATTAGATCTAGGCGAAAAGTGCAGGAAGTGTTTATGGAAGATCTCAGGTGAAATTGCAGCTCATTCCCGTAGGAGAGACATGTGACTGCCACGGCAGGATCTCCAGCAAATAGTGTGTTCCCCATAGATTTAAGTCGATAAGAATGGTGATTAGAATTGGTTAATATTTGACACGACTGTAGCCAACGCGCATCGATGCTACTTGGGCATATGGTTTGAAAAGTGTTTGCAGAGGGTGCCACTTCTCTTGAATTTTAAGAATGATTGTCTCAGTTCAGAGGGTTGCTGAGCTTAGGGATACAAAAAGCAATGAAAAACTGACTTCTCATTGCAAGTTTATTGAAGCTGTTGTGTTAAACGATCTCACAGTGTATCTCACTATGTGTAATGGTGAATATTTGAGGTTATTTAAAATTGCTCGAGTGATTGATTGAAGATTGCGTTTACTTCTGCGTTCTTGAGTTTGCGTGAGCACATTGAGAAACAGTCAAGAGTGGGACAGTTTATGTTATTGCGATATGAGTGTTTGTTGAATGAAAAGCTCATCAGTTAACGTATCAGTGTCATTGGATATGGAAAAACACTAATTTTCTATTTCTTTGCGCTCGTGATTACTGATTACTGCTACCCGAGATAAACGAGCGGAGAAAGAGAAAGGACAAGGAAAGGGGTACGGTCAACTCCACGGTTAACGATGTTCTCTTGCCCTCTTCTCTAGACTACCCAAGATGGTTCTCCGATATGAGAAGTTTTATGGGGTTGCTGAGTAGTGAGTGATGGCAATGTGGTCATGCAGGTTATTTAAGAGAAATTTTATGTTTTCTCGTTCGACCAGGGATTTAAGGGTTCGAAAAAAAGATTATTTTTATGTTGAACATTAAATACATTTATTGGAAAGCCGAGACTAAAGTTAAATGTTTTGTTTACTAATTTTTCCGCCGTCTTCTATCGGAGATCATATTAATTTTTTAGTTAAGTTCTCTTTTGTATGAAGTTTCCTATAAAAGTTTTAAAATGCAGCACTCTTTTTTGGCCCTACATAAATTATGATATTAGCGAATTATGAGTATTGATTTCCTATTACTTCTCTATATTTTCAAATTTTGATGCCATTTTTCTTGTACATTACTCATTCTCTTTTTCTTTCCATTTCTATTTTTATCTAATTGTGTTTAAAAAGTACAAATGATGAGTAGTTTTTCTTTCGTTTGTAAAAGACCCTTGGGAGGTTTAACTGAGCAGGTACCCAGAAGTCCTCGTAAGCCACTTGAGTTAATATAGACAATTAGTGGAGTTAAATAACTTTTGATCATAATTGTGAGCATGGTGGGATAGCTCTCTTGGAAAAACGCAAATTGCTTAGAGAAAACTTACGAATTCATTTTAAAATATGATCGTTGTAATATTGTTAATATATTTTGAAAGTTAATGTGTCATTTGCCATATAGAAGTCGTATATTTTTTCCTTGGTCTCACAATATTCAGGCATTCTGATTATCAGATGGATTTTGTGAGCATTAATTGATACAAGTATCCTCTATTGAAATTCCGATAGTTTTGTCATTTTTGTGAGAATCAGCCATAATTGGGAATGGGCGGAAACGTATCTCTGGTGGACTGTTATCAACTTGTCGATTTTGATGGCTATAACCGGAACTTCCTGGAATGTTAAACATGGCTGTTTGCGTTGTCTCATCGATTCGCTCTTTATTGAGCTGAGCAGTCCTTAAAGTAGATAACGGATGGTAGATGGACCTTCTCGTCTCAAAAGTTTGGGAAAAATCGTCAGTCCTCAAAGAACCGCATAAGGTTTGACTTCTGATGAGCGTGAGGAACCCCTTGCGAAACTTCTTGTTGAGGAAAGCGTACAGGATTGGGTTGATGCATGAATTGGCACATCCCAGCCACTGAGCCACGGGAGTAACGATCCCAATTACATGAGTCTCTTGATCGTCTAGTTCATCTCCAAGCTGAAGAGCATAAGTTCATTATTAGTAAGCAAGTGAATGTAGGTGAGAAATCTCGTATTAGTGCGTATGGGGATCTAATGGAATAACTAGCTATGTACACCCAAATGACAAATGCACTGCTCACATCAATGGAAGTGTAACGTAAACTTAAGACTCGACAAGGACCACTATCCGGATAGGGAAGTTAATGATACTTGTGTAGATATGGACCTTTCTGATTTTCAAAAGGGAACGATACTACTTAACAATTCTTAACCCATGTTCTTTCCCTTAAAATGCTTGTTCCTGGAATATTTAATCAAATGAAAGAGTTTCCTGCAGTTGTAGTTCTTATTATCGCTTTAGCTGGGGT
Source organism: Ceratothoa steindachneri (assembly GCA_963969495.1). Lineage (NCBI taxonomy): Eukaryota > Metazoa > Arthropoda > Malacostraca > Isopoda > Cymothoidae > Ceratothoa > Ceratothoa steindachneri. Next base: position 91,810,559 of record OZ018327.1, read on the forward strand.
GAAACCTTAGCAACAAGAACTAGTTGTATCTGGCCCCATAAACCAAAACAAAACTAAATAACTGTAGTGACTCAAACCTATTATTTTTTTTTAATTAAGTAGCCATAGGGCGCAAATAACGTACCTTAATACGAGCGAAAACTATGTAAAGGGGTAGCCATGACAACATGAAGATGAGAACGACGACAGCTAGCATCTTAACTACCTTTATTTTACTCCTCTGTTGCATCTGTCTGAGTGAAGAGTCTCTAGAATCGCCGGGTATTGACCTTTTTGCAACCTATAGAAAGCGTTTAGCACATTACACAGTGTGGCTTTGAACTTATTTGCTTAAAAATAAAAAAAAACAAGGAAGGCATCTACTGAAAAATGATGGTGTAGGCAGGTTCATAAAAAACGCGATAAAAATGTGAGGAAATATTTAGTTCCATCTATTGATAATTCAATAAACCGTCAGGGTTAAATATGGATGAAAAGAAATAAAACAATAGATAATCCAATGTGGTTTTAATCGGTTATTAAGCTGGAAAGAGCTAGGGAAGGGGGCGTAGAGACAATGATAATAAAAGAATAACTGTGATGAAAGTTGCTTATGTAAAGTGTGTAGAGATTATATGCCAAAAATTATATAAAAAATAGCTGAAGCTTTCTTAAAAGAGTTTAATTTTTGTGTAATGTCAATACGTGAAATCTAAATACCATATAAGATGAAAATAAGACAATTAATTGAATGTTGGATTGACGATTTTAGTGTCAAGAGATCATCATTTGATGATTTTTAATTAGTATCTAAATATATAAACCTAAATATACAAACCAATTATATAATAAACTATAATAAGTTCAGGTAACATGTGAAGAAAATGTAAGAAATACAATGAAGGAAACAATTTTAAATATGAAGTATTCAAAAGCTAGTGAACAATGGAACCCTTTTTAATAACATTGATCAATCTATTGATGCAATTAGCAGAATCATCCTTTCCACCATCTTGGATGTTTTTCCAAAGGTCGTATTTGTTGTTAAATTGATGGTAACTACAAATACAAAAATGTAACACTATCCAAATAGGTTTTTTCCATATGCAACATATGAAAAATGTTCTAAAATGACTCCATTTGTCAAATCATGTTCCCCACCTTTTAGTAATAAGATTGGGAATAGAAATGAAAGTTTTTTGTCCTCCTATCTGTTGTAAAATGGATGTTGTGAAATTTAGACGTTGGTGCAAAGGCAAGATGAAATTTCTACCTTCTGCTGTCCCGATTGTGCGACTAATTTACAAAGTAAGCTCACTTATTTAATTTTAATATGTTCAACATGGATATGCACTAATTAAAGCTAGTTAAATTTAAATTAATTTTAAAGAATAAATTTATCTACAGGAATTTGTAATAACACTAAATTTAATGAACTTAAATATCTATCAAGATGAAATTTAAAAAACAAACTTTGTTTTATCCTTATCGTACGTTATTTTGCGATATTATATCAGGCTGTCCGATAAGTTCTGAACGATTTCGACAGTTATCTTTAAAATCTTCATATTACAGCTTTTATGTTGGTACAACTAATATGTCTGCACCAATCTCAATGCAGTAACCTACTGGCTATGTCTTAAATACAAATAAGTACATCTCTTATTTTTGTCAGCCTTTATCAAGGATCAAACATAGTTTAACAAAAGTTGCATTTTCGACACCTAATGCTTTTTTCCTTTAAAAACGGTGAAATAGCTGCTGAAATGAATGAAACTATTTACAATGTTTAGCGTAGTGCTGGAAGTGAAGTAACCTTTAGGAGATGGTTTAAAATAGTCAAAACGCTGGGATTACAGTTTAGAAGATGCAAGCGCTCTGTAAGCCCTTTAGAGTTGGACGACGATCTTTTGAAGGTGAGCATTCAAGCCAACACAAAAAGCACAACTAGTTGCTTGCAGATATTTTGAAAATTCCAATAGAAGCTGTTCATGAACACGTATTAAAACATGGATACATTTCTAGCTCTGATGTATGGGTCCCTAAAAACTTTCGAAGTCCCATATTCTGTGTGAGAAATGCTCTATAAACGCACTGAAACAGAACCATTTTGAAGCATTTGGTGAGAGAAGATGAAAAATGGATTGTCTACAATAACATAGTCGGGAAACGATACTGGGGCTTGCCTGAGAATTTACTGAAACAGTTACTGATCTTGAATTTTTTTAAATGTATGCTTTTACTCTCAAGGGATTTTAAAGGTATTATTTTTTATTAGATACTCCCATACAATCAAAACACCAATTATGATGTATATTGCCCCAGCTGAAGAAATTAAATATAAAAAATTGAACAGGTGAGGCCAGAACTAGCCAACGGAAAAGGAGTTGTGTCCCAACATGACTACGGCAGACCTCAAGTCTCTTTGTTTACTCGTACAAAGTTGCATGAGCTTACTGAGATCTTTTGCCGCATCCACCGTACTCTCCAGATTTGCCCAATCTGATTTTCTATTTGTTTAGGTCCCTGAAAATCTCGAGCGGAAAATCGTGTATTGATTTAGATGCCGTCAGAAGTCATCGGGATAACTTATTTTCTTCCAAGATAGCCTTTATACGTGGATAGAATTATGAAGCTGTTGAATAGATAGACTGAAGTCATTTACAAAAATGGAGTGTAATTTGATGAATAAAAATGATTGTAATTCGAGTAAATTCATTCTATTTTCATCCTTCAGAAACGCTCAGAAGTTTCCTAATATCCTGATATTTAATTCATAGTGAATTTAAAACAACGGGAGCCAAATTTGGAGTTGGTGGATAAAGGGCCATTTGTAACAACTGGCACCACTGACGGCCACTTGTCCAACCCACTGGCCAAACATTCCGCGGTGTTTGTACCACCGGCTTAGATGTAAACATATATAAAAATAATAGCGAGATGGGAGCAGTAGAGAGAGGAATGGGTGAAAAGACTGCAGGCATGTTAACACAACCCCAAACCAAACTCAAGAGTAAGAGGTTTCCCCTCCACTCCTGACTTTAGACCAGAGAGGAGTGAAGAGTAGATGCTGGTCGGCGACCTACCTTCAAATTTTTCCGCCGGCCATGAAACTAGGTTAGAAGGAGTTCGCTAAAATCTTAAGGGCTTTCATTATACATATATTGTGTAGAGAGAATATATGTATATTGTGTAGAGAGAACTGCAAAACTATTACGATGATATCTATTTTCTTGTTGTGAATGTGAAAGGTTTTAGAAACAGCGAGAACACTAAGTGGGACTCTCCTGATTTAGAATCATAAAGGTGACATGTGCCAAATAGCGAGGAAATTCCAATACCTGTGCTAACCTCACTGCCTGACCTTCCATTTGCAGTCACTGATACCACTCATGCTAGAATCCTGATACCCGAACTCAGTCTGTCAAAACATTGAACTGAAACTTAGCATCCAGGCTAACATAAAAGAACAGCTCTTCGGATAAAAGAGAACCGTCTTCTTACCTACTTCAGCCACGTTGAAGAACTTTTCTAGTGCAATAACATCCCTTCACTTATTCTTCAAATTGGAATATCAGTTATTGGCCTTAAGATTGGTTGGGATAAACATCTCTACTAGAAGCTTGGAATGCGTTTGGTCGCACGATGGTAATAACTATATACATGTAGCAATTTCTCACTAAGTAAAACTTAAAGAAACTCTTTTCATAAGTACTAGTGGTATATTTGTGTTGAACTGAAGATAGTAAATATCTTGCTAAGACAGCAGAGTGAATACACGAAAGACCCTTGATTAATTTGCTTTTAGGATAGTAAAGCAGAACCAGATCATTATGAAAACGTAACATGACCTTCAAGACCGAACCAAAGACGAGTAGTAGTGGTAACGAACATCATTCAAGAATCATTGGCACAAAGATTCATCAAGCTTAAACTGATGAATCAATTTGTTGAGTCCTTGGACAGAACCGCAAACTGCTTCAAATACAGATATTTGAGTATTACAAGATACCAGCAGAAATATTTCCTGGTTAAATTCTTAAACTCATTAAAGATTCTAATTTAAAAAAAATACTGAATGATGTTAAAGCTTCCGTCTGGTGTAGTTGTGACCTAATTAGTAAAATCTTATTGGGTAACAACAAAGCAGAATTATGAAGATCGGTGATAAAAATGCTTAATAGCTTTGACCCATCAGTCGCTCGAGGGCCTTTTATACGTACTCGATTCGGTGCTGCGTAATCGCCCGAGGGCCTTTTGTGGCCTTTCACGTATAGACTCGTATTTGCCATGATAATTATGTTAATTTGTCAATTTTTTTCTAACTCTTATGTTTGTGATTAAGTATCTAATTAAAATACATAAATGACTTAGGTCAGGCCTTCTTTGTTTGTAAACCAAGATTTATGAATGAGAATAAATTGACTCCGTTCTAGGCCTCACCACAACATGACGGCGAAAAGAGGCTGATATATTACTCACATCTGTGTAAACACGCCGTTTTTGATGACCCTTATTTTTTTAGTTAAATACACTTATGTTTTTCATTTTTCATCCACTTAAAACGAGGAAATGCCTGTTTTCTATAATTAGATATAGGTTTTAAAACGTAACTGATTTAAAAAGCATAAAACAACCATGGGTGTTGATGAAAATTTGTGTAAGAACTGAGAATTATCAATCATAATTATAAATAGGTAGAAGATTATTAATAATTTTTGAATTATATAAATAGAATGATTATTTTGAATTAAAATGATATATTAGTTGATTTATAAAAAATGATTCAAATATTTTATTTTAATTATTTTCGCTTACTTGTACCATTTGTAATTTTGCAGAGGGCGAGTTCGAGCAAAAGAGCCGGGCGACTAAGGGGTTAAAAAAATATGGGTGCTCATATAATAAAAAATGTAAACTTTCTCCATACCGACAGATTTTTAGATAATCTGGATAATTTTAGTGAGGAACAAGGGCGAGGTTCCAGCAGGTAATAAAGGTGATGGATGAAAGGTTTTGCACAGCCAGCTACCGCTGACAACGTCATGATGCCGACACCTTTCGACTTTACGCCGTTCGAGGCCTACTTAAGTTGCACGTAGTGGCAAGGAAGATGAATGGACATACACAACGCTATCGCTGCCACTCTCGTTCCACATCATGTGCAAGCCCTAACATCAACCTACAATAAGCTTTAACACGCGAGCTGCAAGCCTCTTCTTGACTTGAGGCAACAAAGAAGAATTCTAACCTGAGCTTGTCAATAAATATTATAAAATTGTGTGCGTATTTGCAGAACCAACCACACCAGTATCAAGGCGAATGAGACAGAGATATGATGGTAGACTAGTCTTGGGAGCTTCAACGTGATTGTCTTAGTGAACCGAAGAAAAATGAATTTGTACAAGCAGCGTTTTTCAAAGGATTAATATTTATTACTTCAATATGGATTATAATTAGCCAATGTTATTGCATTTATAATAAGAGTCTGATGTTTATAATAAAAGTGAAGAGTGAGATTTATTCAAGCATTTAATATATATAAAATAGATTAACTAATATTTAAAATCACCTCGACAACTGATGAGATCGTGTAGATGACAGGAGCTAAGAAGGATGAGTGAGGTGATTACTCAAATATGGAGGCTATCATTATCTTAAAATTTGAATAAATCTAGCAAGGAAATTCTGATTCAGTACACCATAGTTACCTTAATATCAGTGAACAATGTTCCCCAATGTTTTAGCTAATTGGATAAACCCCAAAATTGAATTTGTTTTTAATCCTGCAGTTCTAGAACACTCACAGCTGCCCAAACTGTTGCGACAGAGGACATAGAGATGGAGTTTTCCCTTAATGGGAATCTAAGATCGCATCCATGGGCGCCTAAATTATATTGAGATGCTAAAAATGAATACAATAAAAAACGCTCGAGTTTTATGAAAAACAATAAAAATTTATGAATAAATTGCATTATTTAGTGATAAAAACTTACATATTTTTTATTTAAATTATTTATTAACAGCTATCCTGTCGATGAATTTTTTTTTGGTTGTTTGAGTGGAACAGGGTGATTTTCAAACAGCCACTTGGCATCGGTCAAACTATGTCCTTTGGTAAAGTTATTTCTCCAACAACCCATAGGAGGGTATCAGACCTAACATAGTCAACCATGATGAAGGTGCCATAGGAAAAATATGAAGGCTCTCGCTGCCCCAACCCTCACGAATGCTTAACCTCACAGCATGAACAACCGCAAATGCTTTCCCACCCTACCCCAAGGCCTACGGGAACTACTGCGGTGCTATAGTTTCTAAATATTTCGCTTCCTCTATTTTCGCCTTTTTGTTTACCGATCTCTCATTACGTACTTGTTGGAGAGATTCTTTCGTTGGGTTTCGCATTAAATTTAATTAAAAAATTGCCACAACTATTAAGGCGAAAAGTACAAAAATATAATTCATATATATTTTTACATCAGTGCTGTAATCAGCCGTTACATATTTCACTGTAAATTAGAAATGGCCATAAAAATCTCCAGTTTCGCCAAAACTTTGGCTCATTTTCCTTGAAATTATTTTTTTCTAAGTAAAGAAAATTTAATGCACTTGTGTTACACTCTTTTATATGTCTTGCGTGAAATTGAATTCACTTGTGGGCACGATATTTGCTTGACTTGCGGAAAATTTAATTCACTTGCAAACGTAACTTTTTAGTCTTGCGGTAAATTAAATTCACTAGTGGACACAACATTTTATTATTTGTTGACAGAAATTTTATTCACTTGCGGGCTCTATTTTTTAATTAAATTTCTTGTGAGAAATTTAAATGATTTTAATCACACAATCTTTTATTATCTTGCGAGAAAGTTAATTCCTTTGAGTGCACAATCTTTTATGTCGTTTTTAAAATTTAATTAACTTGTTGATACGACTTTTTAAAGTTTTGCGGGAAATTTGATTCACTTGTGGGCATGACTTTTTATTGTGTTGTGGGAAATTTAATTCACTTCAAGGGCACAAATTTTTAATGTATTTTTGGAAATTTAATTCACCTGCAGGCATAATTTTTATTGTCTTTGAGGAAATTTTATTCACTTGCGGGCACAACTTTTTAATGTCTTTTAAGAAATTTATTTTATTTAGGCCACAAACTTTTTTTTATATCTGGTGTGGGTAATTTAATTCACTTGACGGCACATTTTTTTTATTTAAATATACGCGCTCGGTCAATGCAACAAAGTCATTTTCACACTCAAAGGACTTAAGTTAATTTAACATTGTACTCCATGTTCCTACTGTTTAGTTAAAATTGATAGTATTATTGATTCGCTGAAGTCAAAATCAATGGGCGTTTTTAATGTTTTACGTTATCTGCATATTTTTTAATTCAAATTTTGAATCTAATCCTTAATCTTTGTAGCTCAATTCTGTTCTATATTTGCTCCTGTTCATATTTAAATTAAAGTAAGTTTGAGATTTTTTTAATTGAAATAATTACGAGAGATATTCTATAAGAGAGAAGCTGATATTGGCATAATACCAGTTAAGATTTCACTACCAAAAAGCAGTATACAATACAATTATTTGAAAATTAATTGCCCGTAGGACGAAGATAAAAATATAAGTTTATATAGAGTTAGTTGGTGTGCAAAAAATGTCTGCTCTCCTAAAAGAAATCTAACCCTTCTGATCATATTGGACTTTCCTTTTATTCATCCAAATTTGAATAAAATTTACTGATCCATAATTCATATCAGTAGGTTTATCGTAAACCAATTTTGGAAACCTTGAAGTTTCTCAAGCAAATGTTATGGAAGATTTGATAGAAATACAGGCTTTTTAATCTTTTTGGACGGAATTATACGTCACCCTGTGTTCTTATAATGTTTCTCTTCAGGTGCGAAAAGTGGGGATAGATCTTCAGTACTGAAAAAAAATTAGGGTCGGCCAATTTAAGATGATAAAGAGTTGGAATAGTCTCCACTACAGCCTGATGGTTAGGTTAAAGACCAAGAAACTTAACCTAACATTATGTTAAGCTCGGCTTGTATGATTTTACCTCGCTCTCTTTTATGGGCTCGTTATTTTAATAGGAGGTAAATTAGAGCCATTTTTGTTGAGGAAGAATTTAGGGGGTTGTTAATCTTCAAGTGATCCATTTTCTCTCTTTCCATTGCTGGGATATGTCAATTTGAAAAGGCCAAGGGCTCTAGAGCGTCTTTCAAATAGAGTCTTATGATGAAAGTAAGTGGAATTCAATAGGCCAGTTCAGCTTTAGCTGTTTTTTATTAATATTCTGGAAGCTAATTAATTAAAAAGTTCACAATGAATAAAGAAAGGTTGCATTCCAAATAAAAAAAAACAGGCAAAGAATTTGTTTGTATAAAGAAATGTGTCGAAAACACCCCCACCCCCCAAACAAACCAATAAATGTAGGAAAGATTTATTTTAATGAAACAAAATAATGAAGTAAATTAACCTTTATTACGGTAATATTTTTGGTCAGAAAACGATTCTTGGTAAAAAATTCTAAATATTCAGAAATCGCCAGAGCTGTACCGCCATATTGGCACCCAATGGCTGTTGTGACTCCTTATTTTTGGCACTATGGAGAGGGGACATAGGACATCAGAGGTGGGCAAAATTAATCCGTTAATTTGTTAAACATGTAACGGAATACAAAAATCCCTTTTGTCTTTTTTTTGCTCTAAAAAACTGGAAAAAACAATATTTGTATTAAATTGATACTAATATTGTGCTACATTAAACTATTCTCTGTTTTCTCTTTTATTTTCTTTTATAATTTTAGCAATTTTATATTTTTGGGCAGTTTTGATATGGTTTAATAGCAAAAAAAAACCCAACTCCAAACCCTGTTTTCTGTATTGTTTTATAATAAAAAAATAATTAATGTTAAGCCTTTAGCTAAACTTTCACGTTTCACAAGTTGGCAGCGCTGATTTTATTAAATTTCAAGAAATTAACGTGAATTATATGATTCATTTAAATGTCGTCTGTGACTCAGAAGTGATGAAGGAGATTGATACCAGCTGTCAAAGCGATCTCTCTCTCTCTCCCTCTCTGACTTTGCCTTATCCTCTCCTCAGAATCGACATTAGAACCCTCTCGACATGCTCATGCGCGCCGCCTGGAAAGATCCCAAGTCTCTTCCATTTCTGCACAGCTCGAGACCAGGAACGAATTATTACAAACATCTTTTAAAAAAGTGTACATATCGCGGTATACCTCTGCCATCTATGACCCCTAACGTCATTGGTAGATCTTCAGTTTATCGAACCCAGTGCCCTCATGCAAACTCAATCACCGTCCTTGGTGATCATACCGCTCGCCAAAACTTAGTAAAACCTTGTATTATTTAATTATGAAAACTCGGTCAAAAATTCATTGATAATATTTCGCTCGCAAAAACTCAGTACTATTTACTTCTCACTTAAAAATCCCGTCACCCACGTGATTCGTGAGCCTCTTCCTCCGTGAAGACTCATTGATAGAATTAAATGAAAATATGCAGCCAGCGTCACATGTCCCCTCGTTCCACGGACAATAATAAAAATTCGGAGTTAAAGATCGATGATCGAAAAGTGATTTCTGTTCGTGAGTACGTCTGAAGTCTTCTACCAACCACACAGCAAGCTCAAAATGTACTTTATGCAAAACCAGTGCAGGCTGTGACACGGGAAGTTAGATGGTTGCAAGCAGTAACTGTACCGAAAGCACAATAATAGATGTCTTTCGTTTCTTCTTGTGTCTCTAGCTCATCAACACTGAACTTGAGACAATCGCTCACTATTTCCATGATGATCGATACTGTTGCATACACTTGGCCAAACCACACACGCAAGTCGCATCGGCATGTGACGGCCAGGGTCGTGTTAAATTTTCATACAACTTGACTTCTCTACTACAATGCACCGAATCTACGTGAACCCAAACCAGAATTTCACATTATCGGAGGGCCGATTTTACTAGGAGAAGCTCACTCTAATCCTACGCGAACTAGCTAAGATCCCACTGTGAGCTCAACAACCACCTTCAAAGGGGGTCACGCAATTCTCTTAGTGATTACCGCCTACATTTTATCTGAAAACTCTCTGCAATACCGAACCTATCGAGGAAGTCTCTCTCGAATTCCCACTTTATCGAGATTCTCGTTCCCGATGTCATTCTTGTAGATCAATGCACTCTCACCACGCCAGTATCGCCACCTAGGGTAAGCCTTCTCAGGGGAGAAAGTGTTGATATCGTCGCACCTTTCAACATGAATCCATGAAATTGTCCCTGTAAATCCCAATCGGAGCACGCATTAGTTTTCTTCCGCATTTATCATGGGTGGAATGTAGGGCTCGAATACATGACTTTTTCACACCCAGCAACAAGATTAGATTTTATGGGTGAAAGCGGACCAACGGTCAACCGACTCCATTATCGTGGCTTCTGAAGATGAGAGAAGAAGACCTCTAATAATTTAATCTCTACAGAACTTATTATGTCAGCTAAATGCTATCTATCATCAAAAACTTTTCTCTCTATTTCTATATCCTAGCTGCTGCGCTGGCTAATTTTAATTGCAAACGTCCGCCGACACACCTTAGGAGCGGATGTTTTTGTGCATAATTTCACATTCATTCTTAATTTAAATATACATTCCCTCAAAGACTTCCTATCCAGATTCCGAATTCACTACACTCCACCAAAACTACTATCTTTTCCTGAGTGTAGTTAAACAATTAAAAACACAATCAAACACTTCTATACAAACAACTGGCAAAGGCAGCAAAGAAGAATTTGTGAAGATAGAAAAGCAATGTAGTATTAGACCATCTCGATCCCCATGCGCGTTAACTTTGACTCCTGGTTTCGAGGAAAGATAGTACCTATTGAAGTGGTGGAATTTTCGTACTTTATATCAACTCCTCATTTGTGCACATAAATTTTGAAAGTCTCCTCCTAATTGGTCATAGAATGCGAACTTGTTTCTTGCTGCCAAAAACGCGATCAAATATGTTTTTGAGGTACAAGGCACATTAGAAGACACCTCCATTGAAATTATTGCGAATGCAAGCAAGTGCCAAGAAGATGAGAGCTGCCCTTGGACAGCAACAAGAGGATAAATTGCCCCTTAAGTTAACGCAACCACTGTGGTCGACTCTTTCTTAGGTTCAGTTCAGGTACTAGCTCTTGACTGTTTTAAAGAACAGTTTTTAATTTCTTACATGTGATGGCGCACTGTTGTCAGAGCTACTCTCTGTCTATTGTAGTTAAGCACTTTGTTTTTCCCTCCATGCTTGAAGATATCATGTATCTTGCCCAGACTTGCATATCTTCTCAACAAACAAGCACGAATAAATTAACAAAGCCACCGTAAAAGCAATTTGTTTTGAATGATGTTCAGTTTTCTATTATTTACATATGCATTTCACGTCTGTACCATCAACTTCATGGCTCTAATTATCTTTTTCATACCTACCATTGATAGATAAAATAGGTAGAGCTATACAAGTGTGACATATACTCGATTGCCTTAGATTTAATCTTGTAAATTACATTGGGAGAATGGTGGGGTCGCTGAGGGCGACATTCTGTTCACATATGTTCCTACGCTTTAGAAATGGAGAGGTGCTTTTGAAGAAAGAATTTTCCCTGAACGTTCACACTAAAAATTGTAAAAACGATATCCATATTAATAATTTTAAAATTTTAAAACTGCTAATGACCTGCTCTCTTTACGTATTTACGAATCTTTGTTTATGAAGTCTTTCTCTTCTCAAATCTGACATTCTCTTATCAATTATGTCTAATTTTAGTATAATTTTATTTTTCTGTCAGAGAGAAAGAGAGATAGAAAGACGCACGTGGTCGTCGCTTTCAAGGAGAGAGAGAGAGAGAAAAGACACACCTGGTCTAGACGCAAAATCGCGAAAGCCGTGATGGGCCTACGGCCCGACTTTGCGGAAGCCTGAGATGTACTTAAAAGTACGAAGGCTCCGGCCGGGAATTATCCTGCGATGGCATGAATCGGGCAAAGTCCACTTCGCCTGGTGAAGCGTCTGTCCACTGGAACCCTCCCCTTTAGGGCACGGGAAAAAGCCCCTACGTCTCACTCCTATAAAACGTCCGACGCCAGACTTGAACAGCAGCAAGTAACCACCTTGTCTCGAGTATCCGCGAGTATCTGCCATCTTCCTGTCCCTGTTAGTTCCGCACGAACCCTTGCAGAAGCCATCAAGTTCCATATATTCTCCTAGAACTTGCGAGAGTTAATCCCGTACTCGTTTGTACCCGTTACTCGAAAGCGACGCGTCCAAATCTAAATTCGGTAGTCTAAACCAAAGGACAAGGCCCAAGTTCATCTCGTGTAATAGTCGTTTGTCAAGGGGCTATTATTGTGGAATCTACGATGTCTCTAACAAGGCAGGATTACTCCCTCGTACCAAATCTTTGAGGTAACCGTAAAGCGCAACTCTCCTGTGCAAGCTCCCCCTTCCTCTTTTAAGCCTCAATTATCTGGGCTACCCGTGCGCTCAAGGTCATTTGAACATCCCATCTGTCATTGTCCGTTCGTGTGTATGGTGGTCGAGACCTCCTAGGTCACTCTTTGAAGCTAACACTCCTGTACATCTCCTGTTTATATACCTTTGTAAATATTATTTTCATAGTAGTAAAGTATATTTTGTACTCAATCTATTACTCCAGAACCTTCCAAGATAGCTAAGCATTGGCCAACCTAAAGTGCACTCTGAAACGTAATTGCACTCTGAATTGTATTTATAATTTCACCCAGGCTCATAGCGGACTAAACCGTTCATAGTCCTCCCTCTCTGGAGCTGAGTAATTTGGAAAAGGTTGAGATCTAACATTAACCTACGACACTAACAAACCAAACTTTTTTACTCCGTTATCTTATGCCGTCGGTCTTGTGTCTTATTCTTCCAAGGAGGTATGAAACCGTGTTCAAAGGCAAGTTCATTTATTTAAATTTTGATTTTTTTTTCCCTCCCCATTTAGCTCTTTCATTTTAAATAAATGCTATATGATTATTGTTCCATATTTTAATGTATTTTAATGTATTTCTATTTAGCAAGTGCTCGTTAATATGTTATAATTTGTTTTATGACCTTATTCTTTAACTGGTATTCTCGAGTACCTACTGTTAGGGCCAGGGAGACGTTTTATCCTGGCCACCGTGCTGACAGAACTCAGCACCTCGTCCGTCCTCAGCTTGGCCTTTCGCCCTTCTTCCGCTAACATCTAATTTCTACCTTTCCAGACCAATTTTCTCTCTATTATTGTGCCTTGATAAGGGAAGCCCCGTCAAACTTTGTCTCCAATGTTCTCCCTTTAGTTTCTCAATTGGGTCCAGGTCCGGGCTCTGAGCAGGCCAGTTCACTTTGATATCTTTTTATTCAAAATAGTATTTTACTCGCTTTGTAGTATGACATGGCGCGTTGTCCTGCATAACTACTGCTTGCTGGTTCAGAGATACTCGGAGTTAAGGTATAACATGTTGTCGTGCGAGGTTTAGGTACACATTCCCATATATATTTCCAATTATTCGCACTAGGAAACCAAATTCCTTGGACGAAAGCATTCCCCATACGATGACGCTGTCTCCTCTATGCCTGGCGACATTTTAACACATTTAGCGTTTTCTGTCCAAAACTAAATTAAATTTACTTTCCTCGCTGAAATGAGAGATTTTTTAAGAGCTTTTTACCCAAATGCATTAGGGCGATGGGACACTGGGAAACTGCTCACTTTTTGGCCAAATTGGTTTAAATTTTGTTTTAAAATTCCTGCTGCAGTTTTGAAGGAATCTTTATTGCGACCTAAAAAGAAATCAAATAAGTGAAGGAGGCCAGCCCCTTCCAAAAAGTCGTATAATCACAAGTCTATGTGCACGAACCAGTCTCGATTACAGGGAGCAAGCAGTAGCGACCTAGCCCGTCTTGGTACCGGGACAGGTAACGTGCGCGAAGATCGTCCAGAATGGAACATTTAACAAAAATGTGCCGAACAGTCTGGAGGACACGCAGTATTCAGAGTAAGGCGCAAGCGTCCCACAAGTGTGTCCAATTTTGAGACGACAGAAATCAACCTGAAACTGTTTCGGCATTGGGGGGTATGTCCATGGGAACAGTAACGGCGCAATGGCACGCAACTTTAAGTTCTCCTCGAGCGTCCCCAATCTTCCTTGCCAAGTAGCCTAGAGAGCTGCCCGTATTCCTGACATGTGATCGGTGTGAGGAAGAGCGAAACGCTGGTCTGGTCGCCCGGTCCCCGCGGACTCTTTTACACCCCCATCGGCGCGCTCATTCACAGCAATTCCTACAGGTCCAAGAACCCAGCAGAAGATAATTTCCTCATACGCCCGGCTAGCCAAACTTACGGATGCCACACTGTACAGAAGACAGATGGCCTCCGCTGTCCAGAAAAAGTTAATCTAACGTTTACCAATTTCTCCAGCAACTTGCACACGTAGGAGGTTAGAGAGATTGGGTGGAAACCGGGTGGGGTAGAGTGATCTCTGCCAGGTTTACGAAAAGCAAGCACAGTAGAAATTCGCCAGGAATCTGAGAGGATATCCTCTACCCAGATCATGTTAAACAAATCTAACAGAAATGACATGCATGTCTCGCTCACTCATGTGTAGAAACATGACGCACTGGACATCCTCTGGACTAGGGTCGGTGTCCGCGCACAAAGTGAGAGCGGAATGCAACTCACTCAGAGTAATCCTGTCGTTGAAGAGTTCTCCGCTTCTGGAGGTAAAACTCCAGTCGACGGGCTTCCGCGACATCACGATGCGCATTGGATGCTGGTGGAACAACATCCCGGCCAGAGAATACGGAGAAAGTGATCACGAATGATTCCGCCACGGACGCGAATAAGGAAATTGTGGTCCCATTCTCCTGGGAAACGGGAGGGGGGTCCTGCGAGAACTTGCCCCGAATCCTTTTGACTCACTGCCAAACCTCTGATAAAGGCGTCTTTCCCGTTAAGAGAAGACATGTATGCCCGCCAAGAAAAGAGGTGAGTGTGCTTCGAAATATACCGGAAGCTAGCCTTAGCTCGATGAAATTCAGCGACAGTAAAGTCGTTCGGGCGGCGCTTATAGCACATGTAGACATAACGTTTCTGTTTGAGGGCCGTCTCACACATCGCTGACCAACAAGGAAGCGGTCGGCGTGCAAAAAGTCTAGACGTTTTACGAATAGTAGTTAGGCCCACGGTGTTGAGGTTGCCATAGAAGAACTAAATGGCCACATCTACTGACCTAAACTCCTCGACTGAGACAGAGTCATTTCCGAAAATTCGGACTGCTGCTCCCGCGCCAAGCACCACCGGGTAGGGCTCTTCGGTGGCAGCGGCTCAGAAAATGATATTTGAATGGGAAAGTGATCACTAAGATTGAGGTCATTGACCACCTCCCACCTAAAATCAGGTTGTGCACAAAGATACATCGAGGCAGGAAAATGATTCGGTTCTCACTCAGTGATGCGTAAACTCATCAACAATTAGGGCACCTATCTCCAGCTCGCTGATCAAGTCGGCAAGGACTTGAACCCTGGGATTAATTCAGTACCCTTCATAGAGGGGGTGTCTAACGTTCAGATCTCCAAGTAAGAGAAAGGGCCGCGGCAACCGTTCCACGACGAGGTGGAAGTCCCCCGCATCAAGATAGCCCACGGTGGAATGTACATGGAAATAACATTATACCTCCCAGCTAGGTGCAGCTGCACAGCTACTGCTTGAAAAGAGGTATCTAAAACAAAGAGAAGAACGGAGACACCATGCAGAGTACAAATCTTGCATACCCCTGCCCTCACCCCATCCCGTGGTGGTGGGGTGACAAAACCCTTATATCCCACGAGACTGGGTAGGCGGCACACGCCCAGCATGGTCTCCTGCAAAAAGATAGCTAACAGGAAACGGGACTACACGAGCCTCCGCTGTCCACCCAGTTGGCACGGAGTCCACGGCAATTCCATTGAAGGAATATGCACTCCGGGCGTAGCTCAGAGGAGATGCGGAGGCCCTCTTCGAAGAGAAGACCCTCACAGGAATGGTCGTACGCTTCTCGGAGTCAGAACTCAGGTCTTATTGGTCGGACAATACGCTGAAGCCACAGTCGCCCTCAGGAATTTATCGGGGGAGGTTGGGCTTGACATTCGAGTCTTTTCCTCACTCCGCCTCGAAACCTTAGGCAAGTGGGGAGGCTTCGGAGACGGGGATCTCTCGTTTGGATGATCCACCGTCGCCGAGGCACCCAGCCTACCCCTAGGTCTTGGCAAAAGGAGCCAAAGAGATTATATATATAACCTGCAGATTCATTGAATTAAATTATCCCTTCCACGTCATCAATGAGAGTTTATCTAAAGCTAAATCTGAATACTCTCGTCCCAAGGATAAAAACAAATTGAGTAACATGAATTGTCTATCCCTTCCGTTCTCTCCCATACTCAAAGGAGTAAAAATAGTGATTTCTCCAGATCGAGCCTCCTCATCTTCTCTAAGCCAGAGGAGATCACATCAAAGTATGCAAGTCTGAAATTAATCTGGGTAACTTTAAAATACTTAGCCATAACCCCCATCCAAACAAGCTACGAATATTAGAATCAGTTTACATCCTAACACTTAAACCTAATCATCGTAATCATCATGACTAACTCTATAATTTAAGAATGGGATTTTTTTGAGTATTTGAATAATAACTTCGATAAAAAACATAAGTCATAACGAAACTAAGATGAAATTATTATTCAAATACTCAAAAAAATCCCCTTATTAAAATATAGAGTTAGTGATGATGATGATGATAACTGAATTCTTATATACACATTTAACATTCGTTTAATAATCTATTGTGGCAGGTAATAGGTCTTATATTTGTAAATACATTAATTAGTGCTTCAAAATGGGGATTAGTAGGGAAAATATGTAATAATATTATAGCTTATTCATACATGATAAAAAAACTTGACCGCTATCAGTCTATTCTTTCCCAAATGAATGCTGGTTATTATATTAGTAGGTTCGTATCTATAACTAATTTATCTAAAGTTGTTAGAGCACTTTGCTTGTTAACTCCTTGAGTATTAATCTTTGGAGTATACACGGCTTCTTTTGGGGCCTAATGCATGATGGTGCAGGTGGTCTAGTAGTTAGTATGATGGCTACGCTTTGAGCTTGCATGCTGCTTATTGCAAGAGCTCAATAACTGCATGAGTTCATGACATAAACCACTACAAAAACTTCTACATTTGGGCGACCTTTCTCTATTTGGTGGACAAGTTTCCGAAAGAGATATATTTAATTAACGGTTTGTGAACCGCATTTTCATTTATTTAATGCATTATATAAACTTCAATGTACCCAAATAGTTTGTGTTCTTTGTATGATTTATTTTCTTGTTGAACTTTTTAGACTGTCTAAAGAACGTTCACAAGCAGTGCAGATACTATTAATTGCCTAGAACTTTTCTTATTTATTGGGTACAATGCTTTGTATATGCCCCACTAGCGAATCTCTTGTCATCCTTGATATCAAGGGCAAAATACAGAATACATTTAAACAATGTAATAATGAATCAAAAATAATATACCATGTACCATTCCACAATTTGTTTCATATAGCAAATATTTTATATTTAATGGACATATGATTTTACATACAATTAAACTTAGGGCTGCTTACCCTTAATATCTTTGTAAAAATAATTATTTTTTACACCAACTTCAGACAAACATTCACATCGGATTGGCGCAATTAATAAATGCAAAATACTGATTCTCAATAATTATGGCAATCCCATCACTATACATGTTAATTCTACTTTTGAGCCAAAAATACATTTGATACCATTAAAGCTTAATAATAGCACCAGATGATTAGTTAGAATAAACGAATAAGTAAGTTTATAGTGAATTTATATGGAATTATTCCGCGTTGATATATTTATCATAATTTCATGCATTGTCCCAGAACTTATCTTGGTGTAAGAATAGCTCTCGCATTATCTAACTAAAATACTTCTAGACCAACATGATCAAACAACTAACATTCGTTACCTATTCTTTACTTCTAATTCTGAGAAATACTCATAATGTATCTCCTCCCTCTTACGATCCTCTGACCACAATCTACATAGATGCAGTTACAACTTTTTTTGACCCC